>JASDQU010244194.1:17295-31721 GCA_032191745.1 Picea mariana | reverse complement strand
TATACAAAAATAGGCTCACTATCCTTTACCATATAGGATCTCCAGCCTAATAATCACATGTAACACACCCACTACGGAAATTAAAATCTTTCGGCCTTTTTCATCTTTTCTCCGATGAATAGAATTTTCCCGAGTCCCTACGGGACCTGATAAAGATCCTTCCATCCCTTATCCGCACTCATCTAATCGACAGTCATGGCCACATGCCTTATCAGAGGGTGCTCATCGACTTTCACGTATACGGGAAATCGCGATACAGGTATTCCCTTGTCCATTTCAGGGTTTCATCCATCAGAATTTCACGGCTCGCGAATATGAGGAAAACTGACCTTTGGGAGTCCCGGGCACCGAAAGGCCGAAACACCAAAACCATGTGTGTGAATCTATTTCAGGACTTCACCTATCTGGATTTCGCAATATGTGAGGACAAGACACTTGCCTCTAGATGTCCTGAGTGCTGAAACATCAAAACTTTAAATTCTAGTCGCTCTATACTCATTTTCGGGGTTTCATACTTCAGGGTTTCACAAGTCGAGATTTCGTGATATGCAAGGACAAGACACTCGCACTTAGATTTCCTGGGAGCCGAAACTCTGAAACCTTAACATATGTATAGTTGTATATATGTGTCACTCAGTCCATTCTGGAAATTTGCAGGCCAGGTTTTCGGGACTAGTGAGCATAAGCAAACTTGTCGTCAGGTATCTTGGGTGTCGAAACACCGAAACACCAAGGCTTACCCATGCTAGACCTTTTCCATATATCATACTTCGGGATTTTTCCATGTGTAATGACAAGAAGTCTTGCTCCTAGGTTTTCCCGGGAGTTGGAACAACGAAAACTCATAGCTACTCCGTCCTATTATCATTCCAGGATTTCACGAATCAGAGTTTCACGATGTGCACAGATAGGAGATATCGTGCCTAGAGCTTCCAGGAGCCAAAACTCTGAAATATCGACTCCTAAAACTACACATCTAATTCAGGGTTTCTCCCATCAGAATTTCGTAGACCAGAGATTCGGGACTTGCGATTATAAAGGGACTCGCACTTATGTATCCCGAGTACCGAAATGCCGAACTATCCTATCTCATCCACTCCTTAAACTAATTCGTGGTTTCATTTATCGGGGTTTCACGACTCGCGATGATCAGGGTTCTTCCCCTTTGTCTTCCTGGGTACCGAAACACCGAAACGCTTATCGGTAGCCACGTGTCCCTCTAAATGGACGGTCCAGATACTCCCATGAACCCTGGGGATCTACAGTCTCTATTTATTTGCTACTTATGAAGATAAAAGGAAATGGGTTGAGGCATTAACGCCCTCGTTTCTTCCTCCAATCTAATGGTCGTGACTGAGCTCAGATCTTCCAACACAATCTCGTCCGTCAATCAATACTTATCCACACGCTGCCATTTTGGGATTTCAGAATTTCAGGGTTTCGAGACTTGCGAGCATGAGAGGGCTCGCGCTTGGATACCCTGGGTGTCGAAATGCTAAAATATCGAGATTTTAAGAGGACCATTCCTCCTTGTGCAGGATTACTGAGACTTGCGCCATCAAATCCTTTTTCAGGTTCTTGGTAAGCTTTCCAAGAAGGGTGTCTCTATGGGGAGATCTATCCAGGGTATTACCTAAGAAAGATAAGGGTATAGATTTCTCGAGAACATACTTGAAGTCTAAATTAGATCGGTATACATATATATAGCTATTTATAAACATAAGTCATACATAATCTTTCCATTATAAGCATGCAACCACCATTTTTGGTCAAAACACCACACAGACAGTCTTATACTGAAACCATTCATAACTGCATAGACTATGAGCATAAATGTCAGAATATACATTTCAAGATGAAAGATATAAAACACTTATCAGAAATAACACCAGGTGTAATTGCAACTACTAAGAGGGGTGCTTGTTTCCAGCCAATCGTAGGCTCAACGATTCCGAATGGATTTACCACTAGCCACCCCCAAGCTGAGACCAAGATGCTGTGAAACTGAGTCTTTGTTTTCCAGTGACCTAGAACGAAGGTTACTCTCCTTATTCTTTTCTATCACTCACTCTGTATTTCCCAGAGTTATTTTTCCTTCTCCTCCTTCCCTCGTGTCCCCCCTTGATCGCACACTCTTCCTCTTTTTCTCTTTCCTGAGAGGTTGCATGCGGCATGATCTTCCTCGTGGTGGTTAGTTATGAGGACTCTACAGATGGGCGGTTCACCCCCATCCCTCATTACTCATGAGGAACCATTTACCTAGCAAACTGGCGATTCATTTAATTTGGGGCCAGCGAGCCGCTCTTGGTTCTCCGGGCCAGTGAAGTCCAAATACGGTATTGGTTTTGGTGGAAGTTAATGCCACCATTCCAGGTGCCTTACACCACCTTACTTCAGCCATCATGGTCTCTTTTTCAGCACATCCCCCTCTCAGCAGTCCTGCAATATATATATATTCATAATATTATTTACATTCATCGACCTTTCTCACAAGGTCCATTCACATCACACATTCACATTTCTGAGTTTGCCACAATACTTGGCCAGTGTAGTTATTTTTAGAGACTGGGGGAAACAGGGTGTTACATCACATAAGCCTTCTAGCCTATAATAACCTACCTCACCAACCTATAAAACATATTCTCATTTACAATTGGCGCTTGGTCTTGGGGGTGTTACATTCAAACTTTGGTACCATCATGGTATTTTATCCAATATTATCCTTAAATTATTCATTCTAGTAATTGTTTATTTGTAAAGTTAGAATATTTTCTCTAAGATTCATCTTAAGAGGTATTAACGAGAATATGTGTGGTCTCTGACTTAGTGCATCTATCACTATGTTCATTGCTCCTTTAATGTAAGTAATCTCAAAGTCTTATTCACTAAGTAATATTTACCAACGCCTTTGTCATGTGTTCAATTCACTCTACATAAATATATGCTACAATCCACAATGATCTATATTTAATTCAAATTTTCATCCAATCAGATAATGTCTCCAAACTCTCAAGGCATAAACAATAGCTAATAAATCCAAGTCATATGTTTCATAGTTATCTTCATGATTTCTCAATTTCCTTGAAATGTAAGTGATCACTTGACTGTCTTGCATCAAAACTCCCCCTAATCCTTCCTTGGATGCATCTGTACATATGAAGAATTCTTTGTTCATGTCGGGGAACTTTAGTATCGAAGTTGTTGTCAACAACTCTTTGAGCGTTTGAAATGCTTCCGTGCATTTCTCAGTACATACAAACTTCTTTTTTTTCTTCTACAATTCCATGATTGGATTTTCTATCTTCGAAAACCTTTGACGAACCATCATTAATATCCTACTAAACTCATAAAGCTACATAATTATTATATTTGTTTTGTTTCTAGACATTCCATAATGGCCTCTACTTTTGTTGGATCCAAAATAATACCTTCACCAGATATGATATTTCCCAAGTAATGAATGTTTGATTGGTAAAAATAACATTTTGATAACTTCCAATACAATTTGTTTTCTCATCGACACTGTAGGACCAATATTAAGTGTTCATAATGCTCTTCTTTCGTCCGAGAATAAATCACTATGTCATAAATAAATACTTGAACAAACTTGTCCAAGTATTCATGGAACACCCCATTCATCAAACTCATGAATACCCCCGGGCATTTGTCAATCCGACTGGTAAAAATGTAAACTCATAGTGTCTGAATCTCATATTAAATGCGGTCTTAGCGATATTCTCTTATTTAATCCATAATTGATGATATCCCGATCTCAAATTAATCTTTGAAAACATCATCACTCCCTTCATATGGTCAAACAAATCATCTATTTTTGGCAACATATATTGGTTCTTGATCTTCTCTTTGTTCAATTGATGATAGTCAATACAAAGTCTCCATGATCCATCCTTCTTTATCATGAAAATAATTGTCTCGCCTCACGATGATATGCTTGGACATATAAGTCTCAATTCCAACAATTCCTTCAATTGCATTTTAAACTCCTGCAATTCTGGTGTCGTGATCTCGTAGGGAGTTCTTGCAATAGGCTCAGTTCCATGTTTTAAGTATATTGTAAACTCCAACTCTCTTTTGTGAAGTAAACCTGGTAATTATTTTTGAAATACATCCAAAAACTCTTGTACTACAGGAAGGTTTTCTAATCCTTTCGCCCCTCCCTTTTCATTTAGCACTAATATTTCATATAGCTTGCATCCTTTCCACATATCCTTTTGCAATTGTATGAAATAAAAAAGCAATGCACTCAGGAATGGGAAATGGATGCAGCAACCTAGTTGGGTGTCTATGCTTAGCCTTGACCTTTTGACACTCCATACATTTAGCAATGTAGTCAACAATCTCATTCTTCATGACTGGCCAATAATATTTCCTCTTAACTGCTACAACTTTTTTATAATATCTTGGGTGTCCAACATAAGGTACATCATGCATCTCTTTCAAAATCATATCCCTCAATTCATGAGAATTGGGAGCATAAATTATGTTCCTGTAGAAGAGAATTCCATCATCTCCCAATTTGTAATATTCAAGCTTCTACTACATTTTTCCTTGTTTTAATTTTTTTACCAACTACATGTACTGCAAATCTACTTTTACAGCCTCAGAAATTCTTCCATTAACATCAGTTTGACACATGGTAATGGATGTAGCATGGAGTTCATGCACTTTTCTGCTGAGTGCATCAGCCACTTTGTTCTCTTTTCCTTTGATGTGATTATTATCAAAGTTATACTCACATAGGAATTCCAACCATCTTCTATGCCTAGAATTTAAAGTTGGTTGATCAAAAAAATATTTCAAACCGTTACGGTCTATCCTCAGTTCATACCTCTTTCCCATGAGGTAGTTCCTCCACTTCTTCAAGGCCTGTACTATGGATGCCAACTCCAAATTATGAGTGGCATAGATCCTTTCACGCTCTTTCAATTTTATGGATTCCAAACATATCACAAACCCATTCTAATTGAGGACTCCACCAAGTCCTTCTTTGCATGCATCTATGAAAACCATGAAATCTTCATTCAGATCAACAATCCCCAGAATTCGAGCACTGTTTAACAACTGCTTCAATTGTTGGAATCTATTTTGACATTATGTTTTCCATTGAAACTTCACCCCCTTCCTTTGCAAATAAGTAATTGGGTGAGAAATTCTCAAAAATCCTACAATAAATATTTTGTAGTATCCAGCTAGACCCATGAAGAATATCACTTCTATCGCATTCTTAGGTGCTGTCCACCCTTTAATGGCCTCAATATTTTTAGGGTCCACTGTTATCCCTTCTTCAGATATGATATGACCCAAATAGTGAATTCGATTATGATAAAATAAGCAGTTGCTCAATTTGGCATACAACTGGTACTCTCTTAATACTTGTAACATTGTCCTCAAATGATGCTCGTTCTCTTATTCTGGCTTGGAATATATAAGGATTTCTTCCAAAAATACAATGACAAAATTGTCTAAGTATTCTCAGAAAACACCATTAATTAACCACATAAAAATAGTTGGCACATTTGATAACCCAAATGGCACCACTGTGAACTCGTAATGGTTGTACCTTGTCCTGAAGGTGTTCTTGTTGATGTCTTCATCTTTGATCCTTAATTGATGGTATCCTGACCTGAGATCAATCTTTGAGAATATCCTTGCATCCTTTAACCAATCAAAGAGATCATTGATCCTTGGCAAAGGATACTTGTTCTTTATAGTCACTTTGTTCAATTGTCTGAAGTCAATGCACAACCTCAACGTCCCATCTTTCTTATTCACAAATAAAACTGGGGCACCCCAAGGTGGCACACTTGGGCATATATACCCCTTCTTCAAAATCTCTTCAAGCTTCATTTTCAACTCCTTCAACTCTGGTGTACTTATTTTGTAGGGAGTCTTTAATATTGGAGTTGCTCGAGGCATCAAATTTATAGAGAAATCAATATCTCTCTTTGGAGGTAGTCCTGGTATCTCCTTAAAAACATCTTCAAATTCTTGTAGGACAGCATGATCCTCAAGATTTGGCACCTTATCCTTAGGTATTTCCTCCATATGAGTTGCAAATATTTGGAATCCCTTTCTGTAGCACTTCTTCAACTGCATTGTTAAGATCTCTTAGATAGTAACTGCCCTCAGAATTCCTTGGACTGTTGTTTGGTTCCCTTCCTTGTTTAGGTACGGAAATTCCTTGTTATTACAATCCAAGACAGCATGGTGTTGGTCCAACCAATCCATACCAATTAGACAATCATATGAACCCAATGAAAGTATGCTAAAATATGCCTTGGTACTTATCCCATTGATGTCCATTGGACATGATTTAACCAGCTCAACAATTTTTCTCTTGGCTCCTGTAGCCAATTGCACTAGCCAAGATTTTTCATGCTTGCTTCTTGGAAAATGTAATATTTCCACTACCTTAGGATCTATATAGCTATGAATAGCTCCTAAATCTATTAAAATAGTAAAGGAATGGTTATTGATCATACCTTCTACTTCAATCATGTGTGATTGAAACTCAAATTTCTTGTTGTCCAGGGCTACATAGATCCTTGGTACACTTTTTCCCATGTCCTCCACTCTTTCTGCTTGTTGTGCATTATGAAAAGTTCTCACTTTCTCACTTCTATGAGGAAAATATATATAATTATGGTCTCCTTTACAACCCCAACATTGAATGGGTTTCCTTCTTATCCTTTTCCCACCTACCTCAGCCATTATGTGCTATCTAAAATATGGTTTTCCTTGAGTACTAATTCTGAAAAATGGTGGCTTGTTCCTCTTCTGGCTCTATTCCCTCTTAAAATTCTTCTTGTCTTCCCAAGCTCTTTGGAAAGTAAGATTTTATTTATGTTGATCATATAAGAACTTGGGTCTCCTTATGGTTTCCTCCAAAGTCTTAGGATCATCATATTGAATCTTGTCACTGATAAAGGATGGCATTCCACTCAGATACCTATGAATATTAGCGGTCTCATCGTTGATGAAGGAGACATACCTCAACAGTTCTAAAAATCTCCTTTGATACTCATCAATGGTCATGCTTCCCAGTTTGAGTTCAAAGAAATCTTTCATATTTTTGGTATAATACCTCTTGGTTAGGTATCTCTTCTCAAAAGGATTCTTGAATTCCCTCCAAGTCACATTCTTCTCTCTAATGTGTTGCACTTGCATAAGCTAATCCCACCACATGGATTTTTTTCCCTTCAACTGATAAATCACAATTCTTACTTCTGCATGAGAAGAATAATTATGCAGATGGATGTATTTTATCATTCCTAACAACCATGTCTCATCATATTCATCTTTATTGTGCTCTCCAGCAAAGGTAGGAGTCTTGATCTTGTTCATTTCTCCTTTCAACTCATCTACCCCAGACCTCCTATGCTTCCTGATAGGGGATGGACTTGAGATGCTATGTGCTCTCCTATTAGAATTCCTTTGGGAGTGGTGATGATGTATGCTACCAATCCTTGATCTTCCTTTTCCCTCAGGGGTCTTGTGGCTTCCTAATTTGCCAGAGTGACTCTCCTTATCCAATTTCTTTTCAAATTTTTCCAGTATTTTCATTAACTTCATATTGAAATACTCATGCTATTCCTTGGCCTTCATAAGCCTCTCATTATCAAACTTGTGGTTCTAGACATCTCTTTTCAATTTTCTGATGGTCTCAACCATATTTATTTTATCATCATTTTCTTCTCCATGTCCATTGGAGTTGGTTCCTTCCATACCCAAATGGACATCCATTCCTCTGATCTCATCTTCCTGGCTATAAACCTATTGTGCATCACCCATATCTCTACATTTTGTGATAACTCTACTATATTTTGGTAGTTGTTGATTACGCAAAAATTGTGCAGCCAATAGAACTTTTTTAGGCTAACTGTTCTTAATAATTTCATGAAAATACAAGCCATTCTGGTTCATTAATATATCATACTTGTTTTCTGTTGATATCCTGAGAAATTGACTATTTGGATTCAATTTCTCGGTGAACATTTATCTTGTACTGTTCAATACCTTTCCAATGCCTTCTTCCATGCTCAATTCTAAGTTTTGAGAAGAAAGTTATGGATACTTGAACAATTGTCTTTTCAACGATGCTATTCTTGCACATGGATTCTTCCATCTCATAGTTGAATTGACTCTTCGATCAGTGTTGGGTGATATATTCATATTTACAGGTCTCCTTTACATCATTGGGTGTAGGTATGTACAAATTAAAAACTCCATCGGCTCCTTCTCCAAGCCATTCTATGTTTTCAAAAACAACGTTCAAGCACTAGCCCTATTTATTCTGCCCCTGAACGCATGTGACCACGGGCTGTGACCCGATGCTATCAGATAGGCACTTATCCAGAGCCTTAATATATCCGGGGCTCTGAAACATCAGGCTTCAGAAGATCTTATTACCTCATGCCGTCCTTATTCTAAATGTTGAACGGATGAATCCTTGCACATTTCATCCTCAGAGCTTCGGGGATCCGTTGCTTCAAAACTTCGGGCTTCAAATATTCTACGCTCTAGAGAAATTCTCTACTAAACTCGAAAATTATTTCTAATGACGAATTGACGAATCGTTCCACATCACCCTTGGTGACGTCATTAAGTCATGTCAAGCTGGCACTTTAGCTTCAGTGGACTCTCCTTCAACACATCATAAAACCCCCAGATCGTCAAACTGGCGAATCCACAGTAGTACACCTTTAGAGTTTTTGGGTTCCACTACATCAGATATTCATTACTTTGGGCTTCATAGGTTTCTATTGCAATACTCCTCCCATCCTATGAACGATCGAATGTCAAATCTCTCAAATTTAGAACCCTCTGGGGTCCACTTAGCTTTGTTGTCAACAATCAAGGTCGTGACACATGGCCCCACTGTCAAGAGACATGTGTCAGGTTGCAATAGGTACCAAGTACCTATGAAAATTACAAAACCCGATGAAACATGGCATTCTTAGAAAAATTCCACATCAACCCAGGTGACGTCATCATGCCACGTCATAACCGACACTTCGAGCTTCGAGAGATTTTGTTCCTCTAGACATTATAAATCGCAAATGTTGAACCTGCGAATGATACACGTCACTCCGATGCTCTAGGACTTCAGAGATCTAGAATTTCAAAGGATTTCGTTTCTCAACACCATGTTCCTCCCGAACGTCGAATTGTCGAACCGTCGCCTCCCAAAGCTTCGGGACTTCGGGGCTCTAGGACTTCGGAGGATATCATTGTTGAACACCACTCAACCCCCAGACTATCAATATCTGATCATCGCTTAATCCTTAGACACATGTCCCTAGAAATGGATGGTCCAGATTGGTTTCGGACTTCGGAACATTGGGGCTCCTAGACTTCTGAGCTTCGGGATTCGACAATTTTCTCTGTTGTAGTTTTAAAATGACTAGAGGGGCGAAGCCCAAAGAACTTTAGTGCTTAACCTCCATGCACCTTCTATAAATGCAACGATTGTAAGGGATCTGTCTCTTCCTAAACCAATATAATGGCCAAAATTTAATTTTTGTGGCTCCAAACCCACGATTACTGCAATCTATTTTCTCTGGTGATTTTCTTAAACTGCTATACCTCCTGAGCTTCTAAAAATGACCAAGGTGTTTGCTTTGCAGTCAGGGACACTATGCAATTTTGAATTGTGTCCCTCCCGATAACAATTTCCTCTGATATTTTTCTTCCATAACCACTTATATGACCCAATTCAAGCTCATTGTCAAAAATTAGGCTCTGATACGAATTTGTAATGTACCTGGGCCACCCAGGCCAGGGACAGGTACCACGTAACTATTGAAATTCAAGCTCTGATACAAATTTGTAACACCCCTAGCCTTTCGTTTGGAAATTCCACTTGAAGTAAATGCAAGAAAAACTTCTCACCCTACTATGATAATCAAAACTGTCCATACCCAGGCATAGACCTACTAAGATATGGCACACAGAGCTCTTTGCGGAACATCATACATATATACTTAAACAAATAACATGCATTCTATATATATACACAATTAATGCGAAAATCACAACACTCTTCTAAAAATAGTTTACACGAGCAATATTGTAAATATCATGACATGTACATAGTACACAACATAAATTATCATAGAGATGGTACTTATCTTTTTGAGAAAGCCACTAAGTTCATGGAGATATTCCATGAACCTCCCATCCTTAGGCCATAGTGCTCCAAGATATCAACAGTGGGTCACCCCCGATATGGGACCAAACTCCACCTAGGGTAAAAGGAATCCTAGGCTAGGCCGAGACTACAAAAAGTTGTAGAATGCAACATGAAGGTTTCCCTCCCAAGAGCTTACTTACTCCCATTGCTCACAGACTCCAATTCCCTACATACATGTCTCACCTAGGAAATATACACCTTCATTGTTCCATAGTACATTGACTGCTCCACTTCCCTTCCAAGGCTTCTACAATAGGCTAGATCATGAATTCTTAGAGCTTTGTGGCTGCTGCTAGACTCCCTCCAGGAGAAATAACTTTCCCAACAATCTCTCTCACCTGGAGAGAGTTTATCATAGGCTTGACAACCTTATTCTTCAATCCATGGGCCTAACCACCCAGCTCTTCAAAACCACAGGACTGACAACCTACTTCTTTTGTCTATCTCTTATGTCAATAGGTAACAACAATAGAAAAACTAGGCATGGCTTCACAGGTTTGTAGGTTTCAGAGGTAGAAAAGGTCAACGATGGAGAAAAATGGTTGGTTTCATGAATGCTCAGTCTAAGTGTGAGAGCGTGTGAGGGGCATGGCTAGAATGGTGAGTGAACCCCCACAAAGACAGATTTCCCCCCATAAAACTGCATGCACCGAGTGTAATACCCCAAGGACGAGCCCCAGTTATATCTATGTATTGTAAACATGTTTTGTAGGCTGGTGAGCTGAGAAATTGTAAGATGATAAGCTTATGTGGGAGTAGGACGGAGACCCTAGGTGTTAAAGGCCAGGAGCCTATTTTGTACATGTAATTATGCACTTTGTTAATATAAAAACATCGGTGTGTGCAGACCGACCACGAAGAAAGAGTGATGGGGGACTAAGCTTCCACAAGGTTGGGAAAGGGAGGGGGCTAAGCATTTGTCCCTAGGGGATAAGCTAGGGGGCTTACCTCTAGAGGAATAATATTTTAATATTATTTCCTAAAAACTAAGGTGGACATAATATGTTTTTTTATCCTAAGTTCCTGCTAGTTGGGGACGTAGGCTAAATGGAGCACATGAAGCTCCAGTAAGATAAGTGTCGACCTAGGCTCATTAATTTAAAATATGAAGCATCATTTTTGTTTTAGGGGGCTTGCCATTCTTGACCCACTGTCTAACCATGAATAGGGAGCATCCATCATGATTCTCTGAAACCAGTAACCCATGAGTCAAATTGTGTTGGTAGTTCGCTGGTCATTCTTCCATCCTCCGCATGAGTTCGTAAGTCCATTCTTCCATCCTCCACCTGAACTCATTAGCCTCAGATGTAAACCTCTAGTTACCTACGCATGGTACACATGGTTGAGAAAATCACTCATGGGAAGGGGGTTCGCCTGCCAATTCCCGATTCGTTGTCTAGCCTCTGTGTTTGCCCTCTGCATAACCTCACACATCTGAGAAACTCGTCGGGGAGGGAAAATTCGACCTGTGTGTCCTGTGAACCCAACCTACCTACTCTTGCAGAGCCAAGTTCATGACTTAACCATTTGGGGTTGTTTCCTTGTGTTCGCCTAAGCTGTGTTATGTCTTAGCGTTAGGATGTTGCAATTTTCAGTGTCCATAATTGTTTCCTGTTGCTACTGTCACCCATATGCTAGCTGAATGTTGTTGTAGTATTTCTTAGGAGATGAATTGAAGAAGCTAGTTTTCAGTCTTGTGATAAACTCTCCTTGGTGAGAGAGTCTGTTGGAAATTGAGTTCTCTTGGAAGGGACTCCTGTAGCAGCTACAGTACTTTGAGAATTCTGGTCCAGCCTATTGTTGCAGCCCAAGGTAAGGGAGGTGTACTAGTCGATGGACTTGTACTAGTGAAGGTGTACTCTCCTGGGGTGGAGCAGACGTGTGGGGAATGAGGGTCTGTGAGATGTGGGCATAAGTGGCTCTTGGGATTAAATATCCTTTCTGTCATTTTGTGCAACTTCCTTGTTGTCCTTGCCAAGCCTAGAATTCCCTTGCCCAGTGGAGTTTAGTCCCAGCTCGAGGGCGACCTACTGCTGAAAGTGATGAGAAGCACAGTCTAAGGCTGGGAGGTTCGTGAAAGGTCTTCACGCAGTTGGTGGATTTACTCCATATAAAAGATAAGTATCATTGTTGTGCTTAATTATGTATTTTATGCATGTTTTTTGATGCTTGTATGTTTTCATGTACTCTGTTGCATGTATGATTTGTTGTTAATTCTATTTAAGTCTGTATGATGGTAGTAACTCTATGTTAAATGTGTTAAATTCATTACTATGCATATATATTATATAAGTTGTAGGTTATGCATGGTAGCATTACCCGATCTCTGTGTTGGTCGGGGATGTTATAATATGGTATGAGAGAATGGTTACAACACTGAGCCTAGATGGGCCATGTTAGTGGAATTTGCAGCAAGATTTTCAGAAGGAGAAGTTGTCTAAATGGAAAAAACTAATGTTCTGGCCCAAGGTTTCAACATAGAGCCTGTATGGGTTGGGGAAGTGGTCATTGGACGCAAGGTTTCAAGAGGAAATTGTGTCTGGAGGACCAATTTCAAACCTCAGAACCTTCCTGAGTTCCAAAAAGTTACCTTGGTTGTGTTACGAAGCTCAGGATGAGTAGAGGTGTCATAAAACCACGACAAAAGTGGTATTGGGCTGTAGAGTAATGTGGACCTTAGGATCTATTCAGGAGAAGGAGAATCCTTCACGACTGTCATATCTAGTAATGTTGCGAGGAAGTTATCATGAATTCCTTTGAAAATTTGCAGAGTAACAGAGTTTGTTCTGTGCCATAGGATCTATTCAGAAGGAAGGGAAATCCCTTACGACTGTCAGATCTAGGGAAGGTGCAGAGGAGTTAACCCAAAAGCCCTTCGAACTTCACAACTTCAGTGAATTCTAATGCCAGAAACAAGAGAAGGGCAGAAGGCCAAAGCTCCGAAGTCACAGGAGAGATCTACATCATAGATCTGGGGAGAATCCTGACCTTTATATCTCATGGCAGATCATAACTTTGGAGTTCAGCTATTGGAAAAAGTGGGATGTGCTGATGCACAAACTTCTGAAGTCCGAAGTTATGAAGTGAAAGGGTATACATGGTGGGGCTAGATGACATCGCCAGGGGTGACGTGGACCTTTCTAGGCATACCATGTGACACCACTTGAGTTGGTGACAATCGTACTAGGTGGGCCCGGAGGGTAGAGAAGTTTGGAAGTTCAAAATTCGAGAGATTGGAAGGAAGCAAGCCTGAAAGCTTTCAAAAAACCAAAGTTTCAAAGCTCCGTAGTAGCGTGGCATGATGATGTCACTCAGATTGATGTGGACACATCGGTTGTGTGCCATGTGCCAGTGGGTCTTGAAACCATGGAATATTGAAATGGAATTTGGAATGTGATGCCTGTCACCCATCTGAATGGGCCACGTGTCAGCCGCCAGTAAACAACCACGCAACACTCCGTATCAGCATGGTTAGAGGGACCCAAGGTTACATAACGAAGTTAAAGGTCGGAGGACCCATAATGGCGTTGATCACAATACATCAAGTTCAATGACCAGAAGACATTGCGAGGACCCAAGTTGAATGGGATTTAATTCTCCAAGGCGGTCTCACAATCCAAACCATGGTTTCATCGAGGGGTTACATGTCAACGTTAGAAGAATTGCAGGATGAAAGGTGGGTTTCTCCAAACCACCATTGCATGCCCCTGCAATTGGAAAATGTTAAGTGATGTGACGTAATGACATCACCAAAGGTGATTGGGAATGTTCAGAGATTAATAGTTTGGGATGCGCAGATGTGAAATCCTCCGAAGTCCCAAAGCTTCGAAGTTTTGGAACTTATATGCCTCAAGTTCCATAGTGATTGTCAGCCATTAGATGATGAGTAGACATGGATAGTTGATTCTCCCTACTTCACAAGTTCGGTAATATGAACTCCGAGAGATTATTGTGTGGTGCTTCGAAATATTTCGAAGCCGAAGGCCGAAGGCACGAGTAAGCACTTATTGATCTAGCGCTTGGTCACGAACCATGGTCGCATGGGTTGGGGACTGAGAGAAAGGGGCTAGTGATAAAAAATTAATACATATTAGAGAAGAGCTCGGAAAGAAAATGAAATCTAAATGTTTTCTTAAATCAGATTGGTTTGAATGCATAAACTGGTGAAGTAATGAATACATTTCAATTATTTCTCTTCTTTGAGTTTTCAAGT
>JASDQU010244193.1:87668-99827 GCA_032191745.1 Picea mariana | reverse complement strand
ACTAGTGTGTTTAAAATTTTTCTTCTCCTCCTGAGCTTTTGAAACTTGAAATAAGTTTCCTCTCGTGTGCCTACTTTTCACTCTCTTCATTGCAAACCTGAACTGTCTTCACAATTTGAACGTATAAAGGTCCCTGGCCTATGCTCGTTATGTACGGTCACTGTGCACACCTTGTGCTATGTCTTGTGAGCTTTTGAACTTGCTCAAAACTCCTAAGGGTCTTGGCCCTCCTCTTCCTCCAACGGACTTTTTGGTTCCCTCCTAGAAACTCAATTCTCTTCCTATTGAGCTTGTAAAGTGAAACCACTTTGCTTTTAGCGCACTGCTTGCGCTTGACTGAATCTTCAAAATTTCTCAACAGTTGTCTAAGTTTTGGCCTGGTGCACTCCTTGTAAATCTCTTCTCCTGAATATTGATCTCTTTCAGGTTCAATAATGCACTCCTTGAGTTCGATCAATGCACACTTGCAGAGCTTATCCCTACAGTCTAAAAAGTTGATTGTCTCCTGGCGCACACTTTCACTCTCTGAATGCACTCCTTGCAGGGCTTCTCCTTGAAGCCCTTCTCTCAAAACTCATAGATTATTCTCTTATGCACACTTGCACCTGCTCAATTCCCACCTAGAAGAGCTCCATAGAGTATTCAACAACTCTGTCTTATGTGCCTTGTCAGTACATTTTCTCCTTCAAGGTGTTAAATAACCTTGAGGCTCCTCTCCAAGTCTTTTAATTACCCTAGTGTGCCCTGCTAGAAAGTTCTTCCTTGAATTCGATGCAGAACTCAGATAAGCACTCGTTGCGCATGCTCACAAAGTTCTCAACACTTTGTCATGCACTCCTTGCGCTTAGCCTAAAATAACCAAGAATAACCCAACAAACTCATAGATAGATAGTGGAGTCTATCTTATCCCTGCAGATGAAACCTATTACATATGTCTACAAAATGACATTCATAAAACACAGGGAAACATACACATAATCATATGCAGGAAAAACTGCTATCTTTGTATTAATATGAATGTCAATTACAATATGTGCAGACTCAGACTACAACAATGTATCGACTCTTCTCTCCTTGGATTACAATGATTTTCTATCAACTTTCAGCAGCCTCTGTTAGGCATATGCTACAATCATTTATACAAGAGGGGCTCATCGATCTTTCCCTCCAACTACACTAGTGGTGTCTAATCACCATCAAAATTCCTATTTATTGAGGATTATTACAATATATGAAAATCTAGTCTGAATAGGATCTAGATCAACCTACAACCAACCATTAAAGGAGACCTTAACTACAGTCTGTACAAAGGAATCAACTCGACTCTACTCATCCTTACAACATTTAATTATTTTAAATTACATTGAATTTTTAAATTGAAAGGAAAAATGAGAGGGGTGGCACCTCTCTCCCTTATTGAATGTGCGTTGATGTGATGAATAGTTGGCACTTGTTGAGGTGGAAAGGATTCTTTTTCATCATACTCCATTGTTGGGAAAATCATGACCTCCTTCTCATGAGCTCGTTCTCAAGACCTCCTCTGCTCCATTGTTGAAATCATCTTGGATCCCAAAATTCTTTTTGGATTTGTCCACCTGCTCCTCTTCTTTGTCAATGTTGTTGTTTCTTACCTAATACTATTGTAGGTCCTCTTATGTTCATCCTTCTCCTGCTGACAACTTTTTCTGTTGACTTCAACATCATCTCTCTGATTTCCTCAATCACCTCTTCCAACTTCTCTATTGGCTGGATTTCGTTATGCAATCTTCTCTGCTACACTTCCTCATGCTGATCTAAGGGCAGATCAACCTAATCCACCTTGTTGTATTCATCTCCTGTGGCCTTGACTTGGCACTTTACTGCAACTTATAGTTCTACAATCTTCTTACTGAGCTGCTTCTCAACTATCTCTTATGACAGATTAGCTTTTGTCACTTTTGCTACAAGTACAACTCCATCTTCTTCCAACTGCTCCTCAGGCTGATATGCTCCTCCATCTGGCATGATTGTCTCTTGGAAGCCATCTTCTAGTTCTGGATTTTTCAACCAATCCTCTAACATATCTAACTCCTTCTCCCATGGAGTGAGCATCTTAATGATATGCTCCTCTTCTTTTGCTGGGGAATATTCTGATGTCTGCTCCTTCTCCTCCTTTAGGATAGTCATAAATGGATTTATTTTTGTTGCATCGACAACACATATGTTATCCTTTGCTTGGATGCTTGGTAGGAATATACAAATTCCACCAATGATCAGAATGATCCTTTGATCCTCTCCTTGTTGATATGAACTCCTGGATGAGTTCTTGAGACTCTCAGACAGTCTCATTCTATCTCCCTTTCCCACCTGGAAAATAAGGATTTATCCTCTTCCCTCCTAGCATTTTATGAGATCTCCAGTTCATCTCTTCTCATTTCCCACCTGGAAATATGAAAGTTCACTCCTTCCCTCCTGGTATTTTATGAGATCATCAGATGATCTCTCTTCCTCCTCACTAAGATATTCTCCAACCTCTAGTTTTCATATGCAAAGCATCTCCTCCTCTGGTTCAGTGAGGTATTCAACTCACCTCAACCATCTCCTCAGTACCTATCGCTGCCGCCTAGTGACCAACTTCTTGATAGGCCACTTTACTCTTCTCTTCATGGGCCACTCGTACCTCCAAAATACATGTTCCTTGTGATGCATCTTCAACATTAGGCTCTCCATTTCTTATCTTATATCCTTGATGTCTTTTTACAACTCTTCTTTCCTTACCTGTTGGTGGTATTCTCTTCAACCACACTTATGGAATTTAGTAGCCATCTTTCTCCTCTGCCTGCCCTTTTAGAAAGTCTATCGGTTCACCTGAAAATGGGAGTATCTAGAAATTCCTCCTGCAACCCACCTGGCTATCTACTGACTGTTGCACAGTTGCAAACAATCTTTTACAGAGCATTAGCACTATGTATCATTCATTTTCCTATTGTCTATAGACAAAATTAACCTCTGATACCACTTGATGGTATCACACTATCTCCTTTGTCTCCTCTCTCCTTTTCCTATTTTCTACAAGTTAAATCAAGCTATGATACCACTTGATGGTATCAGACTATCTCCTTTGTCTACTTTCTCCTTTTCCTACTACCTACAAGAAAAATCAAGCTCTGATACAACTTGATGCAACCACCCTTCTCTTCTCGGGGTTTCATGACCTCCCGCTCTAGGATTGTTCAATAAATGGATTCAGATCAACTCTTTGGGCCCTTGCTGGACCCCCAAACAAGTTTACATAGGCCCCTTTTTTCCAAAGGCACAAGATCTATGAAACCCGTGGGATCCTTCTAAGCCCCTGTTCCCTTTTTAAAAATTTGAACAATAGTCGCTATCTCTTTATACTAGGCCCCTTCTTTCATATGATCTCGGGATGTGATGAGGTGCCTACTCAAATGGCACTTTGGAGCTTCGAGACCTGGGTGTTTTTTCCTCACACTGTGGCCAGTTCTTCCAGAGGCACAATCCTACAAAACCACAAAAATAGGATCAACGGTCCTTGTTCCACACCAAGATCTACGGCTTAGTCTCTTCCTTCGACAATTCAGGATTTGGCCGAATCTGCATGCACACTCCACAAATTCTATGAAGTAGAGTCCTAATGAAGTGAATCTCATTCCTCCATGCATCCCATTGCAAATCAATGGTCCACTGTCTCCCTTATGATCAACGTCCCACAGTTACTTTGGGCTCCGACGCTTCGGAAAATTCTGAACAACCACCATGCGAATCCTCCAGAGTGAAATCATTCTGGAGTCTCTGATCTAGTGAAATGCTTCCTTCTTCGAATGATGGTCATGATGAACTCTTTACTTCGGCTTTTGGGAGTTATCGATCCACACAACACCACTTTTCCCTTAAGTGGCTATCCTTCGAAATGAAGAAACTCTTGACACCTGTCCTCTGCTAACAGATGACTTAGATGAAATTTGGTGCTCTGACCTTCAGGAGTTATTTCTCCACCCTTTCTTCACTTTCCTCCAGAGAATACGACCTCTGAAGTGAGGGATACTCTGACACCTGTCCCTTTGATCCATTACTACAAATCTACTTTGTCTCCCAACTCTTCGAGAGTTTTCCCAACTCTGCTTGCTGGTTTCTCCATAGTTTTTTTATCTCTGGACCTCCATATTTGCTGACACATGCTCTTTAGTGCCAATGGTCAATATCTACTCCACTATTCAGGAGTTCAGTAATTCTAAAATGACCTCGTCTGAAGTATCCCATAGTGAAATTCCTTCAGAGTCTCATATCTCACTCCATGTGTCCCTCCCAACACCAACAACTAGGATGAGCTCTAGGCTTCAGAGCTTCGGTGGATTTTATCACTGCTCACCTAGATTCTCCCAGATTGCCTTTTCTCTAGACTTCCAAATATTTTTCCACCTGTCCCTCTGGAATATGGATGGTCCCAATCCACTTTGGTACTTCGGGACTTCGGCGAGTCCCCTCTCTTATGTACTTAAAAATATTTAAATATCATTCACTTTACCTAAATTAGACGGATGTCAATCCTTCATTCTCAGATCCGATGGTTGGGATCTGTCTTTCTCCTTTGTGTGCTCCAACTTTATAGATGTATATATAATGGTCCAGATCTTCTCCAATATTTGATCTGATGGAAGCTACGACTTCTCCTCCTCTGTTGGGTCTCTACTTTTTCTTCTCCTCTTGAGATTTTGAAACTTGAAGCAAGTTTCCTCTCCTACAAATACCTCACACTCCCTTCAGTGCAAACCTGAGTTGTCTTCACAATTTAAACCTTTAAAGGTATTTGGCCTCTTCTTGTTGTGTAGAGTCACTATGCACACCTTGTGTTATCTCTTCTAAGATTGTGAACTTGCTCAAAAATCCTAAGGGTCCTGGCCCTCCTCTTCCTCCAAGGGAATTTCCAGTTCCCTCCTAGAAACTGAATGTTCTTCCTCTTGAGCTTGTAAAGTGAAACCACTTTACTTTTGGCATTCTCCTTGTGCTTGATTGAATCTTCAGACTTTCTCAAAGCTTGTATAAGTGTTGGTCTGGTTGACTCCTTGCATCTTCTCCCGAATCCTAATCTCTTTCAGGTTCAATAATGCACTCCTTGTGTTCGCTCAATGCACACTTGCAAAGCTTCTCCCTATAGTATAAGAAGTTGATTGTCTCCTGGCGCACACTTGCGCTTTCTCAATGCACTCCTTATAGAGATTCTCCTTAACAATCTTCTCTCTGAACTGGTAGAGAATTGTATTATGCACACTTGCACCTACTCAATTCCCACCTGGTAGAGCTCCACGGAGTATTCAACAACTCTGTCTTATGTGCCTTCTCTGCACAATTTCTCCTCCAAGGTGTTCAATAACCTTGAGGTTCCTCTCTGAGTCTTGTAATTATCCTAGTGTCCCCTTCTAGCACATTCTTCTCTAAATTGGATGCAGAATTCATATACACACTCCTTGCGCTGACTCACAGAGTTCTCAACACTTTTTCGTACACTCCTTGCACTTAGCCTAAAAGAACCCAGAACAACCCAGCAAAATCACAGGCAAATAGTGAAGTCTATATTATCCCTGCAGATGAAACCTATCACATACATATACAACATGCATTCATGAGCACATATATGCCATTCATAAAACACAGGGAAACATACATAGAATTATATGTAGGAAAATTTATTATCTTTGTATTAATATGAACGTCAATTACAATATGTTTAGGCTCGGACTATAATAGAGTGTCGATTCTTCTCCCCTTGGCTTACAATGATTTTATATCAACTTTTTGCAGGCTCTGCTAGCCATATGCTACAATGATTTATACAAGAGGGGATCATCGAGCTCTCCCTCCAACTACACTAGTGGTGTCTAATCACCATCAAAATGCCTATCTACTAAGGCTTATTACAATAAATGAAAATATAGTCTGGATCGGATTTAGATCAACCTATATCCAACCATTAAAGGTGACCTTAACTACATCATGTACAAAGGCATCAAATCAGCTCTTCTAAGCCTTACAACATTTAATTTCTTTAAATTACATTGAATTTTAAAATTCAAGGGAAAAATGAGAGAGTTGGCACCTCTCTCCCTTCTTGAATGTGCACGGATGTGCTGAATAGCCGACGCTTTCTAAAGTGGAAAGGATGCTCCTACATCATTTATTGAGCTTACCACCGTAGTATTTTCTTGTCCCCTTGGCCAACCTTTCTACCAACCCTCTCAAATCCATAATTTCCTTGTCCATCCTATCCCTTGGCTGACTCTTTTGTTGTAACTCTCTTTTGTTCTCCTGAAAATTATTTTGTTTTAGGTTGTTTCCATTATCCACTAGTTCCTTCTTCTTCTTTTTATTTCCTCAGTAATATTACCTTCCTAAAGGTTTCCTTTGCTATCCTTCATGAATTCATTCCTCTAGTAGTCTTGATCTATCTTTGGATGGTTTAACCAATCCTACAACATCTCTAACTCCTTCTCCCACTGAGTGAGTATAAAACCTGAATGATCCTCTTGAATATTTCTTTGGCTCACAACTGTGTGGGCTTCCTCTTCTTTCTTTTCCTTTTGAACAAAACTTGGATTTTTTCCACTCTCCTTGTCTTTGACAGTCTCCAATGACCATCCTTTTGTTACACTTTCCATCACACACAAACTATTAGTTTTAAAAACCTTTGCCCCCTTGGCCTCTTCCTTGTATGCCTCCTACATCACTATCTCACAAGTATGAGCACCCGTGAAACTCATTCGAAGAGATATATCGATTACTCCTATCGTCAAACTACAATACTAGGTATCTTCTTCTTCCTTCAATAATTCCTTCCCACTCATGAGAAGTATGCTCGAACTAGCCTCCTCTTTAATTCCCTTATCTTCTAATGGCAACAACATATGCTTACACCCATTTTTTTCAAGGATATAAGTGTTATTCCTCCCATCATGTATGACATTCTAGTCATATTTCCATGGTATCCCCAAAAGAACATGACAAGCATCCATGGGTATGACATCACATAAAACTTCATCCCTATAACTACCAATTTTAAACTCAACCTTACACTGTTAACTTATGATGACTTCATGTTCTTTCTACAACCATGACACCCTATATTGATTCAAATGGGATTTTGTCTCCAGCTTTATCTTTTCCACCATATCCGTGGATACCAAGTTGTGAGTGCTTCCACTTTCTACAATCACCTTGCATACTATATCTCTAATCTTGAACGTAGTTATGAACATACTGTTTCTCTGAACTGGCTCCTTTACCTCTTTTCTAGATTTATGAGGGATTTCCTCATCATGAGGGATCTTCCTTATTCAGATTCTTCTTCCTTAATCTTTGTCTCCACATTCTTTTGTTGCACCTCATAAATGTGAGCTCCTCTAACTCCTACATTCTTGTTTTCAGGACATTCCCAAGACATGTGCCATGTTTTCCCACAAGCATAACACTTCACTTCTCCTCCTCTTCCTCTTCCTCTACCTCTTGGAAAATGATTCCTTCCTCTAGAGTATCCTCCTCTAGAACTTCCTCCTCTCTCTGTATGAATGTTAAATCCTCCAACTTATTCCATGGATTCCTGGAACTTCTCTTTAGTGGTTCCTTCTCCTCTGTTAGAAATATTTCCCCTGCCTCTCTGACTCTGCTTTCTTTCCATTTTATCTTCTTCCTTCAGGGATACCTGATAATAATCTTCTACAATCCTCATTGCCATCAAACTAATCTCTGTTGGAGATATTACACACTCACCTATAATTGTTTTCCTAATTTTGGCAGTCCAATGTTGAGAACTCTTCCTTAGATGACAATATTCTCTCTAGAGAATATTCCCCTACAAAAAAGGATGTTCCTCTTCAGTTTAGATTCAGTTACACTCACTTACACTTAGTTAGACTAGTGGAAATTGTGACTCAGTTAACTAATGACTGCATGGATCAGTTAATTAGGACTAGGTGGCAGTTCGCTCTAGTGTTTGTTAGTGAGTGTCTAGATATCTCTATATCAATACTATGGTGCATTAGTTACTCATGTATCCTATATCTATTGTAAATTATTCACTCTTTGAGTGTGGAATGTTGTTAATGAGAATTATTCCAGTCTTTCTCTTTTTCTCATATTTTCTCTACAATTGTATGTTAATTCCTAGCTAGATATATTATGTGTAAGTTCAACACATTTATATGCTATCAGAGCTGACGGATTTCTAGGAAAAAGACACACAAAAAACTTTTTGCAGGTACTGAAGATTGAAGAATGTGGAAAAGTGCTTCAGCTCAAATGAAGAGGCTTGTGCTGGAAAACTGAGAGGGGGGGTGAATCAGTTGTTACCATGCTTAAAAAATAATGCTTATTTTAAATTCCTTGCAGAGAACTTAATGACAATCACAATAATGCAGGGAAGTAAGCAATAGAACATTCAACATCATTTTCTCATATGAAATATACAGAGACAAACATTTCCCGAGGAAACCCATAAAGGGTAAAAACCTCTTCTTCTTTATATGATAAGTAATCTTTACATTCTGTACATTATCATACGTATGATCTCCAACTCATGGTGAGGCTACAACCTCTGTATTGCAAGCTACAACTTGCTGAGAGCACCAACTCTCTATTTTATCTAGCACCTACTAGAAGGAAGCACCAACTCTCTGGTTTCTCTAGCACCCACTAGAAGGAAGCAACAACTCCCTAAATGTTCCAGCTCCAACTGGATGGAAGAACCAACTTCCAGTCACACAGGCACCAACCTGTACAATAGAGAACAACAATTCTCCCTTGTGCCACCCTGCCACCTTGGTTTCTCTGGCTGCAACCAGATGGAAGATACAACTCCCTGTGTTCAAGAACCCACTTGAACCTCTGAGGACAACAATCCTCCCTAACGCCTCCCTACCACCCTGAGAATATAAATTTTTCTATATATGAATTTATCACAGTGATACAATATTTATCATTGGCTTACCAGGCTTATCACTGTGCTTCTATGCTGCTTTGTTTTCCTGTATCACTGTCTCTCTATCTATATCTTCTTGCAATTTTTGATCTGCTATTTTTCTCTACAAGAGAACCTCAACATTCCTTTAGTGTCTCACTGTCTTGCTGCACACATGCCTTGCACTTTCTGTGCTTCTTCCTTTTCTTCTTTGTGCGCCAGGTGCCTTCAATGAACCATTCCTCTTCTCTGTATTTCAGCTGCTGCACACTCCTCCTTCTACACTCCTGAATCCCCCTCAACAACAACAACTTCCATCTCTTCTTTGTTCAGCATACTTATAGTCTCTGTGCACCTTGTGCATGCTGTCTCGCCATGCTTCTGCATTCTCTCTCCATGTCGAGTGCTTTGCCTAATCAACATTGCAACTCTTCAGCTTATCTAGCAGTTAAACCCATGCGTCCATCATCAATGGGTGTTATGCCAAGATTCCTTGACCTCTCCAGCATTCGAGACTCTTCATATTCTCTTTATAGTCGAGCTCAACCTCTCTGTTGTAGTTACAGGCTTCAACGCTCTTCCATCTGTCACTCATCTTTATGACCAATCTTCATTCCACTTGTAGATTCCTTCAGACTCTTCAGCTCCTCTGGCACTTACATAGAAGTATCTTCGATACCTTTGGCAGAAACCATCAGTGGTTTCTAGAATTTACAGTACGAACCTTGAAATGGAGCCTAGCTATGCTAGCTCCTCCCACTTACGTGACCACTGACGGTGACCACTGGCTACATCAACATTTCGGCATTTCGACATTCAGCATTTCGACTTTCCTTTGGTAAAAAGTTATCTTGACGCTCCATGTCACGATCCTCGAAAATCCGAAAAAAGGAGCTTAGCTGGACTAGCTTTGATAATTTTGGCATTTTTCATTTCGCTATTTCGCGATTTCACATGTCGTGAACTCCTGTTGCAAGTCACTCTGACTCTTCCAACTCTCGATCCCTGAAACTTTGAAAAGGGATCTTATCTCTTCGAGCTCCTCTCTATATCTCTTCGACGATGTGACCATTGACGATGACCAGGCCTTATTCAAAACTATATTTTTCAATTTCGCATTTTGGCACTTCAGGACTCCTGTGATGAAGAGTCTCGGGTCTTGACTTCTCCATATCCTGGTATCCGAAACTCCGAAATAGAGTCAGATCAACGATCCGGTATTTTGACGTTTCACATTTTGGCGATTCGGCATTTCGGCACTCTTGTGGTGAAGTGTTTCGACAATTCAACTCCCAGTATCCGTAACTCCAAAATGGAGTTATTTCCCGGTCTATGAAACTCTTTGTTGGTGTGCCTATTTCAGGATTTCGACATTTCACATTTCAGTGATTCGGCATTTCGGCACTCTTGTGGTGAATTGTTTCGACACTTCAACTCCTGGTATCTAGAACTCTGAAATGGAGTTATTTCCTAGTCTGTGAAACTCTTTGTTGGTGTGCCTATTACAGGATTTCGGCGTTTCACATTTCGGCAATTCGACATTTCGACACTCCTATGGTGAATTTTTTTGACAGTTCAACTCTCGGTATCCGAAACTTCGAAATGGAGTTATTTCCCGATCTGCAAAACTCTTTGTTGGTGTGCCTCTTTCAGGATTTAGGCGTTTCGCATTTCGGTGATTCGACATTTTGGCACTCCTGTGGTGAAGTGTTTCGACCCTTGACTTCTCAATCTCCCGGTATCTGAAACTCCTAAATGGAGTCGGATCAACGTATTTCATGATTTCTCATTTCATCGTTTCAGCATTCTTGTCGTGAGTTGCTTCCTTGACTCCTCCAATGCCCAATATCAGAAACTCTAAAATTGAGTTTATGCTTCTGATCTTCCCATGCCATTATCCCTGCGTTGCTGATCTTCCTTGCCTACCTGTTTGCCATCAAATGAAGAAGAACACTCTTGCACTGCGTGTGACTCTGCGCTAATCCTCCTGAGCTTATGTTGTCCCTGTTTCGCCATCCCTACATACTCTGATCTTGCCATCAATGGCAAGCACACCTGCCTGAAAACATGCCAACAATCTCCCTCTTTGGCATTGATTGTAACCCTGAATGACTGCGCTAATTTGTTTGGACCTCCAACTGTAGCATCTAGTCTAGACCACTCCTTTTCTCCCCCTTTGACATCAATGTCAAAGAAAACATGCTCCCCCTGAGTTGTTGCAGTATTTTTAGGAGGTATCAGATGTTCAATCAATACAAAAATCCCCCTAACAAGATGGAGTCTCTTAGGTGTGAGATGGGATGACACCCAGCTTTTGTCGAAGATATTCAAATGGTGTCTTAATGAGGGGTTTAGTAAATATGTATGCAATTTGTTCTATGGTTGGAATGTAATGGACCTTAGGAACCTAATTGGTGACTTGCTCTCTTAGAAAATGGTATTTTATGGGAATATGCTTGGTCTTGGAGTGGAATACATGATTCTTAGACACACTGATGGCACTAGTGTTATCACAATGAATTGGGATCGGTGTTGCGTATTTTACCTCCAAGTCTGCAAGTGTCTGAATCATCCATAATACCTGAGTGCAACAGGTAATAACAACAATGTACTCTGCCTCTGTAGTTGATAAATAAATGGAACCTTGCTTTTTACTAAGCCATGCTACTAATGAGTCANAGCAGTTAACTGAAAATTCTGATTTCTGGGATACCACAGACCATAAGTCATTGTTTCTTTCAAATACCTGAATATCCTTTTGACAGACTACAAATGACTCTGTTTAGGTGCAGACTGATATCTTCCTACCATTCCAACAACATGCATTATGTCTAGGCGAGATGCTATGATGTACAACAGGCTTCCTATCATTGACCTATATGAACTTTGATCAACATCAAGTGAGTCATCATCCTTGCTTAATTTGCTTCCAGTAACCATAGGTGTACCCACAGGTTTAGAATCTTCCATTTGAAACCTTTTCAACATTTCTCTTAGATATTTTTCTTGAGAAATGAACATCCCTTCAGACCTTTGAGTAATTTGCAGACCAAGAAAAAAAGACGGTTCACCTATCATAGACATTTCAAACTTAGAATCCATGGTAGAAGCAAACCATTGTACCAATGAAGCCTTGTTACATCAGAAGATGATGTCATCTACATAGACCAACACAATGAGCAAATCATTACCCTCGGTTTTGATATATAGAT
>JASDQU010244193.1:33424-80048 GCA_032191745.1 Picea mariana | reverse complement strand
TGCTGAGAGAACCAACTCTCTATTTTCTCTAGCACCAACTAGAAGGAAGCACCAACTCCCTGGTTTCTCTAGCACCCACTAGAAGGAAGCACCAACTCCCTGGTTTCTCTAGCACCCACTAGAAGGAAGCACCAACTCTCTAAGTGTTCTAGCACCAACTGGATGGAAGCAAAAACTTCCAGTCACACAGGCACCAACCTGTATAACAGAGAACAACAGTTCTCCCTTGCACCACCCTACCACCTTGGTTTCACTGGCTGGAACTAGATGGAAGCTACAACTCCCTATGTTCAAGAACCCACTTGAACCTCTGAGGACAAAAGTCCTCCCTAGCACCTCCCTACCACCCTGAAATACAAATATTTTCTACTGAAACTTATTACAGTGATTCAATAGTTGTCATTGGCTTACCAGGCTTATCGCTGTTCTGCTATGCTGCTCTACTCTCCTGTATCAGTGTCTCTCTGCCTGCATCTTCTTGCGCTTTCTGATCTTCTGCTTTTCTCTACAAGTGCACCTCAACCTTCTTTTACTATCTCATCTATGCATCTATGTTCTTTGCTTCTGCTGTGCTTTGTGCTTTGCATGCCATGTCCCTTCTATGAACTATTCCTCTTCTGTGCATTTCAGCTATTGCACTCTACCTCCTCCTACACACCTGAATCACTCTCAATAGCAGCCCCCATCTCTCCTTTATTCTACATTCTTATAGTCTCTCTGCACCTTGTGCATTCAATATACGCAATGCTTATGCATGCTCTCACTCGCACCATTGTTCTCCCCATCGAGATATCCACTGCCACCACTTCACTCCCTCGAGCATCAACACACTCTCTCCATTCTGCATGTTCTCCTTGTGTCGAGTCTTCTTCCTGATCATCATGGCAAGTCTTCAGCTTCTCTGGCAGTTATACTCATGTGTTTATCATCACTGGGTGTTATACTGAGATTCCTTAGCCTGTCTAGTAGTCGAGACTCTTCGTCTTCTCTATCATAGTCGAGCCCATCCTCTTTGTTGTAGTTACAAGCTTCAACACTCTTCCATCTGTCAATCGCCTCTATCAACAGTATTCATTCCACTGGCAAATGCCTTTAGACTCTTTCATATTCTCTGGCAATCACCCTGAAGTCTCTTCAAGTCTGACATAAACCATCAGTCATTTCTAGCAGTTACACTGTGAACCTATTGAGCCTTGTGCCTTTGGCACCTTTCACCTTTCCTTTCACATGTGGCCTCAGCCATTGACCACAACCTACACCAAAAGGTGTTTTCTCATTTCGGCATTTCAGCATTTCGCATGTCGTGAATTCCTATTGCAAGGTATCTCGACTCTCCAAGTTGCGATCTCTGAAATGGAGCTTGGTTGCAATAGCTCCTTCCTCCATCTTCCACATCTATGACCACTGGTTGTGATCACAACATTATTCGAAACTGCATTTCGCAATTTTGTGTTTTGCGAATTTGTTGCGAGTCACTCTGAGTCTTCCAACTCCCGATCATGAAATGGAGCCTTGCAACTTGCAAGCTCCTTCCTTCACATGCCCACAGTTGTGACCAAGCATTTATCCATAAAGTGCTTTGGGGATTTCGCATTTCTTCATTCCTACATTTTGGCATTCTTGTGGTGAAGTGTTTCGACACTTCCAACTCCCAGTATCCAAAACTTGCACCAAAAGGTGTTTTTCACATTTTGGCATTCCGACATTTAGGAATTCCTGTGGTGAAGTGTTTCAACACTTCCAACGCTTGGTATCCGAAACCTGTACCAAAAGTTATTTTTCACATTTCGACATTCTGACATTTCGATATTCCTGTGATGAAGGGTTTTGACACTCCAACTCCCGGTATTCGGAACTCCAAAATGGAGTCAGATAAACTGTCTAGTATTTTGGCGTTTATCATTTTGGCATTTCAGTATTTCTGTGATGAAGTGTTTCGACACTTCCAACTCCCAGTATCCAAAACTCTAAAATGGAGTTAGATCAACGGTCCGGTATTTCGGCATTTCGCATTGCGACATTTCGACATTTTTGTGATGAAGTGTTTCGACACTTCCAAATCCTGGTATCTGAAACAAAGTTTAGCTTCTCATACACCTCCAACTCCCGGTATCTGAAACTGGAATCTTTGTTGATGTGTGTGTTTCGGGATTTCATCATTTCGCATTTCGCAACTTCGGGACTCCTGTGATGAAGAGTCTCAACTCTTGACTCCTCCAACTCCCGGTATCCGAATCTCCGAAATGGATTTTATGCTTCTAATCTTTCCATGCCATCATCATTGCTAATCTTCCTTTCCTAGCTATTTGCCATCAAATGAACAAGAACACTCTTTCACTCTACATGCACCTTTGCATTATCTCTTCTGGTCTTCACGAGCTTGCTCTGCTGCGTCTCCCCAAAATACTTCTGGTGCCCACCTGGCACATTGCACCTGTACTCAAGCCATTATCGCTACTATACTTGCCATCAATGACAAGCATATGCTACCTATAAAACATGCCAACACTAAGGACCCTTTGGGACCCCTATCGACCGTTCGATCGAGGAAATTTGGGTATCATATTGAGACCACGTAGGGATGCACGTATCGAAGGATGGTGTTGCCAGGTGTGGTGCAACAGTGGAGCCCCAGGAGGAGATTGTGAACCGTCCATTGCGGTAGGACACGTGGTGGGAGATTAACACTTTCCTGACTCACAATTGGAGAGATTCAAAGGCAGAGTTGTTCGAACTCGCGAAGTCTGCAATCCTGAGTTAATATTAACTGTTAGATCATGGATAATTATCAGCCGTCAATATGACACTGGGAGTTTGGGGATTGGGAAAATATATGTGAACTCCTTTCTAATTCCTCGATACACAAAGTCCCAAAGTGACTTTCAAATACGCATATGGTCACAGGTCGTGGTCACATGAGAGTAAGGGGATTATTCACGAGACTAGCACCCTTTATATAGTTTTCTCAGGAAGGTAAAATGCACCTTAAGGAAAAGCGCACGCAGGTTGTCTCAATGCATGTGCCAGGGGATTAAAAGGAACTGCAGGATTTTTTCATGGAGGTTCTAGCAGGGACCCAAAGAGCTGCTTCAACTCAAAAATAGGAGACGATCCATTGACCAGGAGGTCAGCAGGCCCTGCTGAGTTGGAAGCTTGTGGGCTGCATGAGGAAAAATAATTTTTTTTTTATGCCCCATTGTGGGTGTGTGACAAAGGCATGAAAGGTTCGGCCGTGGGTACTGAACCGTCAACCCGTGGTGCCCCTATGGGCATATTTTCCTACAAATTCCATGCCGATCTGATCTCACATCTGATAGAGGGTTTCACGTCTAGTCTGATAGAATAACTCGACGACGTAAATCTTTGATTGTTGTGACCAGGTCACACTCTTGGTGGTGGCGAATTATTCTGAGTATAAATAAATAGTTTTAATATGTTGTTAAGGTTGTCAACTGGTTGAGCAAAGCTCCTTATTTTGTAATGTTTTGATGCCAGAACTATTCTCTGGTTATGTATCAATTTTGAGACTTTCATGTTAATAAAATTCAAATTCTTTTCATCTCTCTATAAAAATTGTGCTAAAACACTCGAGCATGGAGGATCCAATCGAGGGTTGTTATGTTGTTGTAATGCAGGTTTGATTACAGTGGTATCATGACCAGTTCAAGCCAACTCCCTTGTTATATTTCTCCCTCTTACATTGAATGGCTTGGGAATGGAGGATCCAGTCAAGTTGTCGTAGCTGCATTGTGATGTAGGTTTGATCATTGTGTTGTTTCGATTGTGTTGTTTGGACATATTTCAGTGTCTAAAGCTTGTGCTGAAGAGTGACCTTGAGTCTGAGTTTTTCTTCTCCAAGCTACTTGAAAGTCTGATGCTCATAGAAGTCTTGTTCACCTTTCTCACTAAGTCTTCCCTCCGCTCACACTTAAACTCAATTCACTAACTGAAGTTAACGTGGCCCTCACTTCCCTGTGCATTTATTTTCTAGTTTCGTGTTGGACATCATTCATATATTGAGTTTTTTCAATTGACCTCCACTCATATAAAAGCAACATCCACCAAAAAATATGATGTGTATTGGGCTTATCCTCCCACAATCTGCGGGTGACTGTTAGTTCTAACATTCACAACACCGCTGCCGGGGAACGAATGGAATACATTTCCCTGGGTAAGAACGACAAATAATTTATGATTCTGAAGGTGCATTAGAAATCAGTACCTTAAAGATTGCAACTTGCACCTAGTGACTCCACGGTTTCATTTGTGGATCCCAAAAGTAGACACATGAGGTCCACTCCATAGCTGCCTCTAGCGACACAGGAATCTGACCCAAAGAAAATTATCATAAAAGGGAATACCTCTCAAGAAGGTACCTCAACTTTTGTACTAGGAAATTCTGGTAATTTACATAATACTTCTTTAAAAACTCCATTAACTTCTTCTAGTTCTCCTATTATATTATTTGTTGGAGTTTCAAGAATTTTAAATTTTGGGAGTTTTCCTATTGATTTATCCCCTTCTAGCCTTGGTTTACAAGTAGAAATATTCGACACCCCTGTTTCCCTTGATATGGTACAGTGGTTTAGGCCCAGGACCTCATAATATTTTCCCACTCCAAGATTTACTACTCCTCCCGCTATTAGAGTTTCTCCATTTACAGAAGGGGAAACTTCTATCCCCTCAAGCCCTGTAGATTTTTCCCTCAACACTTAGTTGTTGCCTCTTTCTCCCAGACACACAAATACAGTCGTACCTATCCCAGATCCATATCCTCTTGGTTCTCCTCTAGTTCACATCCCAATGGCAGGTGCTAACCTACTTATAGACAGAATGGTTGACATAGTGGCTGCTAGATATGCCCCTCTCATCTTACCTTAGCCTTTGAATGATCTACTGGCTGAAGGCTACCTTAAGGTGTTGCCCAAGTTCTTGGGGGAGAAAAGCATAACTGCAGAGGAACACCTTGAATCCTTTTACAGTTTTCAAGATAATCATGACATATCGAATTAGGATGTATGGATGAGAGTGTTTGTCCATAGCCTTAATGGTGAGGCTAGGAAATGGTTTAGGGGATTGGCCCCCAGATCTATTGATGGGATTCAATCCCTAGAGGATACATTTTTAAGACATTGGGGGGATAAAAAAGAATTATTTATTATATTATAGATTTTGGGGCGCTTAAGAGAAAAGAAGGGGAATCTGTTTCAAATTTCTCAAACATATTCAATAGGATGTATGGTAAGATTCCCCTTGAAATAAAACCTACTGAAACCTCGACCAAGGTTACCTATGATAGTGATTTTGACCTCGATTTTTTCCTCCTGTTGAGAGAGAGAAGGGCCACCTCATTGGTTCATATGCAAGATGATGCCCTTGAAGTAGAATCTAATCTACCGGCAGTAGAGAAACTCAAGAGAAAATCCGATGGAGACAGGAGAAGAGGTAAATATGAAGCTTCAGCCTCTGATTCCTCTACTGCCCACCCCCTAGAAGATGAAAGCACCAGGATGATAAAGTCACTTTCTGCTAAGGTGGAAAGGTTGAAGTTGGAAGAAAAGAAGAGCTATAGGTATCCCCAAAATGCTAATAATAGGGTTATCTTCAAAATACCAAACAATGCCCCCCAAATCATCCAAAGATATCAAAGAAACAAAGATAGAGATGATCATAAAATTCAAGCTGCTCTCCAAAATAACCTTATTACTGAAAAATAAGGAGAGGAAGAAGAGCTTGATCCTGAAATTCATTGTCTTGAGGACATCTGCTCATTTCCTCATTCAACCCAAGTTCCATATAAGGAGTCTCTCATAGATAGTCAATTAAATGAGCTGAGGAAAGAGGAAAAGTATAGCAATCATCCCAATAGGTATAATCTAAGGCCAAAAAACAAAGAGGGGAATTTTGATATTTTTGACCAGCCTACTAGAACTAAGAATCCTGCTAAACAGGTGGCAGACAATAGTAAAGAAAAGAAGGTGCAAGAATTGCCATCAATGGTCAAAATCCTTATCCCAGAAGTGAAGGAGATTATGAAGCCTCCCTCCTCATATATCTTAGATAAGGAGTTTCAAAAGATTAGGATCACCATACCTCTTTTAGGTTTGATTGAGTTTGATGACTTCAGAAGGTTCCTCTCCAAAATGTGGTATCCCGAACCTTCGTCTCATCCCATAGACTCATTCAACCTTCAAGATAAAAATCCAGTTGTTATACTAGGCCCTTTGGTAGAGGATAGAGATGATTCCTCGCCTCCCTTTTATACATCATTGAGCATCCATGATAAGGTGTTGCACAATTGCTTGATGGATTCAAGAGCATCTCACAATATTATACCTAAAATTGTCATATATGAGTTGGGGTTGGAAGTTACAAAAACCTACCATGACTTGTATTCATTCGATTCTAGGAAAGTGAAATGCCTCGGGGTTATTAAAGACCTGACCATCTCCTTGCTCCAATTGCAAATGAAGAGTGTGGTCATGGATATAATGGTAGTTGATGTTCCTCCTAAGTTTGGGATGCTTCATGAATCAAGATATTAGGGGTAACTTTGCATATGGATTTGTCATATGCCACCATTCCTGTGTTCAGAGGGGAACATAGAAGGATTTATAGAGATGCACAACTTGACTACATTATCAGTGATGAATCCAATCGCATCAACCACCCCATTTTCTCAATCGATACTAATTTAGGAACTAGTATTTTTCATCTCTCTAATGTTCCTAAGCCTCCTATTGAAATTAGAAAGCATTCTATTACCTTTCGCAAAGAGCCTACCCCCAAGACCGCTGTATGAAAAATATTTTTTGATGGAGCCTCTTCTAAGGAAAATGTTGGTGCTGGAGTAGTTTTTATTTCCCCCACCAAAGAGACCATATCTTTGTCCTACAATTTGGAATTTGAAACAACAAAAAACATGGAAGAATGTGAGTTTCTTGTATTTGGGTTGAGAGCTACCATAGACATGAAAACTGAGGAGCTAGCAGTGTTTGGAGACGCTGAGCGGATTGTTCATCAAGTCATAAATTCGTATCAGGATAAGCACCCAAGGTTAAGGGTCTATAGAAATGAGGTATGGGATATGATTGACAGTTTCTTCTTGGCTTTTAATATTTCATTCGTTCCAAGGGAGGATAAATTTGTGGCATATTCCTTGGAGGTCTCAACAAGTAATTTTAAGGTCCCTTTGCCCCCCCAAACTCAAATATGAGGTGGAGATAAAATACAAACCCTATATTCCTGACAACGTCAAACATTGGAAGGTATTTGAGGATGATATTGAGATAAAAAAATTCCTTGAGATTGTGGATAAATTTTCTGATATGCATATCAACCAGGATTAGGATTATGAAGAAATCCCTCATGCTGAGGTTTTTATGAATAAGATTTCTAACCATCATATTGTTCAGTTTCCTAGCAACCATATTCCAAAGGGGCTTGTCACTTTGGAGAGATTGTTTGACAGAAATTATGTTGTTGTAAAGGTTGGAGGATCAAATGAAGAGGATGATGTGACTAAATGCAATATAGGAACGGAGGAGGACCCCAAATGGGTCAAATTGTCTATCATCTTATCAAAATAACAAAGGGATGAATATGTCAAACTCTTGAAGGATTTATTTGATGTTTTTTCTTGGACATACGAGGATTTGAGAACATATGACACCAACATCATTGAACACAAAATCACTTTGAAAGAATATGTCAAACCTTTCAAGAAAAAGCTCAGACAAATAAATCCCATGCTGGTGCCGATTATGGAAAAAGAAGTTAAGAAGTTGTTGGATGCACAGATCATCATCCCTTTGAGATTTTCGGAGTGGGTGGCTAATTTGGTGTCTGTCAGGAAGAAAAATGGGGAAATCAGGTTGTGTGTTGATTTCATAAATTTGAACAGAAGCTCCAAAAAGGATAATTACCCCTTGCCAAAAATGGAGTGAATTTTGCAGAGAGTGATGAGTTCATCCAGGATTTATATGGTCGATGGTTTCTCCAGGTACAATCATATCTCTGTCTTTCCTAATTATAGAGATAAGACAACTTTAACGACTCCTTGGTGCACGTTCATGTATGCTAAAATGCCCTTTGGATTGATGAATGCAGGAGCGACCTTCCAGTGAGTCATGGACATCACTTTCATTGGAGAAAAGGAAACATTTGTGGTCATCTATCTGGATGACATTGCAATATTCTCCAGGTCTGATGAACAACATTATCACCACCTAAAAAAAGTCTTCTTGAAGTGTCGAAGGTTTGGCCTTTCACTCAATCCTAAGAAATCTTTATTTTCCATGCAAGAGGGAATATTGTGTCAGCTGAAGGGTTGAAGATTGATCTGATAAAAGTGGATGCAATCCAGTCCTTGTCTCTTCCTAGATCTAGGAATGAGGTTCAGTCTTTCTTGGGAAAAATCAATTTTTCTGAGAAGGTTCATTTCTAATTTTGTTGAGTTGGTTAAATAAATTACAACCATGATCAGGAAGGGGAATGAGGTGAAATGGACTGTTGAGTCCATATATTCGTTCAACCAAATCAAGAGGGTGCTAATTGAATAACTTGTGCTCATCAGCCCAGACTATTCCAAGGAATTTATGATATTTTCCTTCGCTTCATCTGATACACTGGATGTTGTTTTGTTACAAAGAAATGAAGAAGGGTTAGAACAACCTATTTCCTTTTTCATCACAACACTGAGGGATGCAGAAGCAAGATATGATATCATAGAGAAGCAAGCTTATGCTTTGGTGAAATCCCTCAAGGCTTTCAGGGTCTATATTCTGCATTAAAAAATTATTGCATATGTCCCCTCAGCCTCAGTAAAGGAGATTCTGATCCAACCTGATATTCATGTGAAAAGAAGCAAGTGGATTGCCAAAATTATGGAGTTTGACCTGGAATTAAAACCTACCAAATTGGTGAAAGGCCTAGGCTTAGCCAGGTTACTGGCTGAGTCGACTTGAAAGGCATTTGGGATAAATTTCATGAATATAGATGTAGGAAATCAACAAACTGAGATTGTTGGTGAAGACTGTCATGTCAGCCCCAACTTAGAAGAATGCACATGGTATAAAGACATCATATACTTCCTACAAAAGTTGAATCCTTCTGATGGTTTGAACATAAGCAAGGTGAGAGCTTTGAAACTCAAAGCAATCAAGTATTGTATCATTTATCAGGTGTTGTATTGGAAGGACCCTCTGGGAGTTATGTTGAGATATATGGACCCACAAGAATCCCAAAGAGAAATGATTGATTTTCAATACAGCTTATGTGGGGGACATCATTTTTGGAGGACCACAACGTATAAGATCCTTAGAGCTAGACATTTCTGGCCCAGTATTTTTACTGATGTTTGTGAAAATATTAGAGCTTGTACCAAGTGTCAAAAGTTTGCTAGAAAGAAGCAGCTCAATACATTTCCTTTGAAACATGTAGTGGTTTCTGAACCTTTTCAGTAGTGGGGTCTTGACTTTATTGGAGAAATCCAACCAGCCTCAAGTGGACAACACAGGTGGATTTTGACTGCAACTAATTATTTTACCAAACAGATAGAAGCCATCCCCACAAGGAGTGCCTCTCACAAAGTAATCATAAGTTTCCTTAAAGAAATCATGTCTGGATTTGGTTGTCCAAACATGATCGTTATAGAAAACACCGCCTCTTTCAAGGCTGATCCATTAATTAATTTATGTGAGCAGTATGGGATCACACTAGTCCACTCTACTCCCTACTACCCTTAGGGAAATGGATTACCAGAGTATTCTAACAATATCCTCATAAAGATCATCAAGAAGTTGTTAGAAGAGAACAAGAAATCCTGGGATTCAAAGATGAAGTTTGCATTACGGGATGACAGAGTTACCACAAAAAGATCACTAGGAATCTCCCCTTTCCAACTGGTGTATGGCATTGAGGAAATATTTCCTACTCAGCTTGCTTTGCCTGTGGAAAAGTTCCTCCAGGACTACTAAGGAGAACCTGATGACATGGTCAGGAGGATACTGTAGCTAGTAGAAGTACAAAAAACTAGGGAGAAGTTGCTTGATAAAGCACAATACCATTAATAGAGAATGAAACGAGATTTTGACAAGAGTGGGAGCAAGGAGAATTTCCAGCTGGGGCAACTGGTGCTCAAGTGGGATGCTGCCAAACAAGACAAAGGAAAACACGACAAGTTTGAAGCCTTGTGGATTGGTCCCTTAAAAATTTATGAGGCATTTTCGAACAACACTTATAAATTGCAGAACTTGGAGTATTATGAGGTTTTGGGTGGCCTTGTCAATGGGAATTTTCTACAGAAATATTTTTCTTAGGCCATGATTGACGTTCCACCATTATAAATACCACTCCTATTTTGTTTTGATTTTTTTTGGTTTTTTGTTTTCAATAAGAGACTCCATAACCCAAAGCTAAGGCAATGGAACTAAGCGTTCTTGGTTTCTCATAGGGAGCATGCCATCCCTTGTGGAGCCAAAGGTTATCACATGAACTTATCAAAGTCTTGTGGTTTTGTGGTTTCTACCTTATTCTATATCCTTTCCTTGTCTCTCTCCTTTTCACAGACCATGTCTTGATTTTTCCCCTTCGACTATTAAATTCATTTTTTGTTTACCCCTTTTTGTTCGAGCCCCCTGATTCCCCTTGATGTCTTCCCCGAAGGAAGTCTTAGCCCTAAAAATATCTATTTTTATTTAAGGATGAATGCTCGAATCCTTTGTTTCAATCACCATTCTCTCTTTTTTCCCCAGCCCACAACAAGTCATCCAAGTCCTTTTTCCACTCAGGCTGCATCCATGGACACCAGAAGCAACTTTCATGGTAGTCTATTTCAGGCTGGAAACGCAAGCAGCAGGCAGGTTCAGTTTTCAATGGAGGATATCCCATGTCGAGTTCAGATCAATGGCTTGCGGGTATTAGGAATCTCAAAATTACACCAAGTATAGCGAAGGGAAAATTCCGAAGTCCAGAAACAAGCATGAGTCGTAGATATTAAAGGGAATAGGTGGCATCTGATCCAAGTGTTCGGGGAAATGAGATTTGGGAATCTTGAAACGAGAAGTGCGCAAATTTCCCGAAGGGCTAAAATGTTGAAGTGCCCAAAGTCCCGAAGTGCCAAAGTGCCCAAAGTGACAAAGTGCCCGAAGTCCTAAAGTGGCCGAAGTCACAAAGTGTCGAAGAGTCAAAGTCTCGAAAGAGATGAAGACCAAAGTGCCCGAAGTGCTTGAAATCCCAAAGTGGTCGAAGTCTGGAAGTGGTTGAAGTGCCCAAAGTCCTGAAGTGGCTGAAGTCCCGAAGTACTGAGGAGTCGAACTCACGAAGATAGAAGTGTCGAAGGCCCAAAGTCAATCTGGATCATCCATCAGTGGGGCCACGTGTCAGTAGATCCATAGCTCCGGGTAAAAGAAGTTGTAGGCAGAGGAGGTTTGAGATTTGATTTTCCTGGAGTCCGGAGACTCGAAGTAATTCTCAGTCATTTGATTCAAGAGGAAGCGCATCAACAGATTGACAGCTTCAGGTAAAAGAAGTCGAAGGTAAGCAAGATTTCATTTTTGATTCTCTCGGAGCCTAGAGACTTGTTGGTCCTTAGGTATGGAAGAAAGCGAAGATCAAGGAATAAAAGGAAAAATGTGAACTTCGCGCAAGAAGCAGTCACTGTTATTGGGTCGAAGTGAAAAAAAGAGAAGAAAATATGGAGCCGAGTCCGAGAAAGCAACCAGTTGGATGAGGAGATCAAGAATGATAGATAAGAAAGGAATAAGGATCATGGACAAGTCAACAAGTAGAAAAAGCCAATGTTGGATGATTTGGAGCACCGCACGAGAAGAAATGAAAGACAAGCTGGCGAAGCCTTGAAAATATGGGTCAAAGTTGACCTAGGGTTTTGGTATATAGGGTTTTGGACACCTAGGTTTTGACCTAAGGTTGTTGGTGAGTGATTGTAATGTATAAATAAAGGTCATGAGAACCTAGTTTGCGTTGGTACGATATTGTTGTTGATCTAGTTGTATTGTTTATGTAAGTAAGTATTGTATTGAGAGAGAGAAGTGTTGAGTGTGAGAGCCTTCTAGTATTGTAATATCTTCAGCTAGGTGCGAAGGTCAAGTCCTATAGCTGGGTGCACAGGAAGGGGAGAGAAAGAGAGAAGAAGAGAAGAGATCTACTAGCTAAGAGTGCAAACAAGAATTGTATGCTTCATCTTAATATATTATAAAGCATAGTTCTGTGGACGTATCCCTAGAGAGGGGGTGAACCACATATATTTGATGTTGAGTGTGATGGTATTTTATCTATGTCATTGATATACTGTGATTTCATTAATTCTTTAGATCTGATAAGTACATGTGTAGAATAAAACTAAGATGATAAGTGATATATGAATGTGGTGTTGTTCTTGTGTTAGATCCACTTGGCATTTCCTTTGGTTGTAGACATCTTTGTCCTGCAACCCCCTCATAGCTACTATGGGTGAGACTGCATCTGCTTCACAGGTTTTTCCAAAAGGGCCAATAGTTAGGGCTTGTTGGTGCACTCTCGGAGATGAAACCTAGGTCTACGCCTGTGCCAACAAATGGTTCTGTTGCTGGGACATGAATCTTCTTGAGGTAATTTCAAGATGGTTTCCATCAAAGACAGAGACTCAAAAGTGGATAGAGGATCAAGAAAATGACTTCACTAAATCCCAGAACAAGAAACCTAATATTAGTACAGAGGATTGGTTGGAGAAATATATGTTCACTGATATACATGAAATTTTCTTTGGGGGAATCCATCAGGAGCTATATGAGTGACTAGATAGATTAGCAGATACCCAGTTTGAGATCCGATCTAGACCTCTTGTGGTTTGGACGTCGGAGCTGATCAAGAAGATCAAAAGAGTTGATAATGTCATATTACGAGAAGTAGACTACATTTTGATAGAACCATTGGAGGGAACATCACAGAGTTTGTTGTTGACAGAGTAGAGTCATACATCCAAGCTGAGAGATATTTCTTTAAGGGACCCAGAGGAAAAATTTTACAATTCCTGAAGTTGAGACTCAAGATGTTATTGCATGAGAAGAACATCTCAAATATATAGTATATTGGTCGAATCTAGAAAGGCTAATGTTCAAGAATTCAGATAGTGATAGTGATAAAGAAGCTGGACATACGCGTAGTGGGAGAGTTTTTATATAAATTCACCTTGTGAACCTGTTTAAGAAGAACACAGAGATGAGGGTTTATACAGTGGAGAAGAGGTAGAACTAATAGACAAATAACATTCATAACCTGCTAGGGAAGAGGAAGGAGAATTTAAAGAGCTTCGTCGAAGAGAACCTGAAACCTCAGAAACTACACAGACCATTGAAGTAAGTACTGTTATCCCTCTTGTTGATTCAGTAGTATTAAGAAATCAAAGTAATCCCAGTCACCAAAGTACCCAGAGCACTGTCAATAGTAGTCCACCACACATTCAGTCAGGAACCCTAGGAACATCTATGGAAGATGAGATGAAGCTTCTTATCTTTAGGGGATATGGATCTAAAGATCTTGACCAGCACTGGTTCCTATGTGAAGTTGTATGGAATATTAAAAATGTCACCGACGAAGCTGTCAAAAGAACCCAGTTTAGTACCTCTCTAAGGGATCGTGCATTGAGCTGGTATATGAATCTTGTCCAAGGACTTGTACAACCTAAACCACTGAATCAAATTAAGAATGCACTGATTGCAAAGTTCAAGAAACCCAAGTCAGAGTCACAATGTATTACAGAGCTAAAAGAGATCAAGCAGAAGGTGGCCGAACTTGTTTAGGAGTTCGATTAGAGATTCAAAACCTTAACATGCCAATTGACTTTTTAGATCCTAGATGAACAAAACAAAGAATGGTTCATTGTTGCCCTCTTACCACACATCAGAGTTCCCCTAATGCAATAGAATATTTCTTCACAATCTAAGGTGCTAGAGATCGCCATGAAGCTAGAATCATGCCCTTTGGGAGAATCCAACTCAGGTATGAGCCATATCTTGATTCAACTAACCAGTTTGTTTTTGCAAGTCGAAGACATGAAGAAAGATAAGGGAAAAGATAAAAGAGAAGACATTTGGTGCGTTAGATGTAGATCAGAAGGCCATGACAAGGAACACTTCCCTCTATTCAATGAATACTTGTCTTTTGGAGCTCCGAGCCCTTTGAATCAAGTCACCTTACCTTGGTGCGAGGTATGCAGAAACAGACATCGCCCTGGTGAGTGATACTACATGCAAAAGTATGTTCAGACACCTACAAATTTGTATTGCACATTATTTAATTCTGTAGGACATGATGATAGGGATTGTAGGGCTTACGATCTCATGCATGAAAGGTCAAGAGACATATATAAGATTCAAGGTGAAGTAAAACAAAAAGGAAACACTATGTAGTATAACTCTCCTGGGAGAGGACACTTCAATCCTCGCGGTGGATTCAGAGGAAGGGGACGAGGAGGAGGAATGGGTTGAGGTCATGGACAGATCATCTATTATAACTGTGCACAACCAAGACACCTTGCAATGGATTTTTATAACCCTTGTACCGCTTGTAGCTACTGCATCTCATTTGAACATGTTATAGAAGATTGTCCTGTGCTGCTAGTTAAGCTTCAGGAGAGACGAGGACCTCAACAAAAACCACAAATGAAACTGATATATGCTGAGCCTCATGGAGAATACCCTAGATTCCTTGTTAAAACAAGAGGAGGTGCTGTCATAGGAGATGACAGAATAACCCAAGGGAATATTACAGAAGAATCAGGAATCAAGAAGGCTACAGAGAAGACACAAATATTTGATGCAAAGAAAGAAAGACAAATGTTTGAGGAGGAAAGAAAAGAATTCAGAGGAGACCAAGGTTCTTCATCAAAGACAAGACCAGAAGTGAGAGAATATGGAATGCCTTTGGCATTTGATCATTCTGCTTTTCCAAAAGAAGGAAAAGAGGTAAGCAAGCTCATGGAATTTTTGTATACTTGTATTAAGTTGGTTCAAGATGAAAGCGTTGTACAAGAGTTACAAAATTTAATCAGACAACATGAGCTAGGAAAGATAGACCCCTTAATGAATAGGGAAGTACACCAAATTAGTAAGAAGAGAAGGAAAAATAAGGAATTACATTTGAATGCACAGATAGGAGAATACGAGATAGATTATTTAGTCCTCGACTTAGGGTCAGAGGTCAATGTCATGACGAAGAAAACCTGGGCACTGATGGTAAAAATGAAGTTGATCTATTCCCCTATCAGGCTTAGGATGGATAATGAGAAAGTTGTAAGCCTTTTTGGCATATTAGAACATGTCCCTGTGGATATTGATGGAGTAAGAAGATTTGCAGATTTTGAGGTAATTGAGATTATTGATGACAACTGTCCTTACCCCGCACCATTAGGAATCGATTGGGCTTTCAATAATTCCACGGTGGTTGATTTAAATAAGAGACGTATGAATTTTGAAAAAAATGTCCTTAGGGTCATTGAACCGTTAGATCCAGATGAAGGTCAGCGGTACACAGAACCTATCAGAGAAGAAGACCACACATATGCAATAGAAAACATATACAAGCTAATAGCTAGACAACATGATTACATTAATCCTACAGTCGATGGAAACTTAAGTTGGCAAAGTGATAGCGCATGTTCATCAGAATCAGAAGAAGCACTGGAGAAATGGGAGAATAATATGTATGAAGTATCTACAAGAATATGTTCTATACTAACCATATAAGTTCACTGGATTGACACAATTGTAATTAACTTACCCACCTTTGATGGTCTAAATCCTTTAGAAACCTTCTTGTCGGACTTGGAAGAAAGTGTACCAATGCAAAAAACATTGTTGGAAATGGATGAGGCCTTGAAATCCACACTAGCAAGATGGTGGGGGCTACAAAAAAGTAACATTACAGATTGGATACAGTGTCATACCCTGATGATAGCGAGGTTCTCAGCACAAGTAGAAGGCTGCGAAGTTCACTACATAGGTCGAAACTGCCCAAAGGGCCATGTGTGAAGTTGTTAGGAATCCTAGAGAAACATCCCTCAAGAGAAGTGGGTACATAAATTCATCAACACACTGGACATGACACCTATCAACTAGTACCTTCAAGCAGAGATGCACTTCATCACTACAGATTGGCAAGGTATGACTTAGAATTTTGTAACCACCTTCTTATTTGAAATTCAATATCCTTCAGTAGATCAATCATTATAGATTGTGAGATAGAAAGTATTCGAGGAGGTATATAGCCTTCCCTTAGAACAGGAAGAGGATGAATGTGTTATCACTCCAGGAAACTCTCCTAGGCTGTAAGTCAGAGATGCCTGGTAACTTAATCTTTTGGTAACTATTTTCTCAATAAAAAGTGTGGGTTTGGATCAAGCCGGAGGACTGAATCATTTCTCACTCAAATCATGCATAAACACATTTAGATGGAAAAGGTTTTCAACCACAAATGTTCAGAGAGTTTGCAAAATAAAGGGATGAATGAAGAAATAACTATTATATCAGCAGAATCACATATAAACATATATGAATGGCCAATTACAATAATCACAGGAATACTTGCAAAGTTAAACTTATGAATGCAGTGATAAGATGACAGTTATTTGGCATAGACAAGCATAACAGCATGAATATAATACCCAGGTGCAAGTACAGAATAGGCAAGAAGATGAAATCTAAACAAGTTATGGAAAAAGAAACTTGTATTACTTCATATGAAAATGACAAGTTTTGAGTTACATAATATGAAAAAAAGTTTCCAAAGTCGAACGCTGGTTCCTGTTCTACCCTTAGATTTATAGCTTTACAAAGAAGTTCTGAGATCCTGAAAACATGGATCAAATAAGCTAAAGATAGTAAATCAAAATCTAGTTGCAAAAGATGTGGAATGATCCCCAAAAATGAGGTCAATCCCAGATTTTCTGGTCCTCTCTTGTTGAGTGCTGGTGTAGTGCAGGATAGCCTCCCAAGGTTGAATGCTAACTCTCCAAGAGAGATAAATTCGAATATGTTGATGTGAGAAATGTTCTAATTTTCTGTCTTTGTCAAAGATGCCAAAAACCTTTGAAACACCTCCTCTTCCCATAATATATCAGAAATAGCTATTGGATTTATCTTTTTAATTCATTAAATGTTCATTAGAAGAGGTTTCAAACCTTTCCAGCTCAAAAAACTTCGGCCTGTGTAAAAAATCGATCATTCTGGGAATGACAGGCTTTTGGTGGTTAACTTAGAAAGCTCCTGAGTGAATTATCTACCGAAAGTCCTGTTTTTCAGTGGTTAATGAACAGTCGTCCTGTTCGCCTAAACCACTGAAACTTCAGCTTTGAGAAAAAATTGAAAATTTCAAAAATGCTTACCTCAGATCCCTTTTTGATGTTCAAGGTTTCTTGGATGAGGCAGCCCTTGTTTGTGCAGACCTACAAACTTCTACTGGCTATGTGGAAGGATCTGGTGTGTCTACCATGGTCGTAGCTAAGTCAGCGAGAGTATCTAATCTATTTTCTTCCTGTGTTGGTGATTGAAACTCCTTTAACTTCAACCTCAGAATCCTCAGTTGTCTATATAGCTTCATGTTTTCCCTGATCAATGCCCTGTTTCTGTCTTTAATCTTGTCATGCTTTTCTTTGAGGGTTTGGTTTGTTTTGAACAGCTCTGCATTTCTGTCAGTTAGGTTTGTATTAGCTTTTTTAATCACCCTTTCCAGGACTTCCATTTCGTAGACCTGTTGCAGGAGTTTGTTGATTTTTTGTGATCTAGCGTTTTTGGGCCTACTTGAAGAGGGTTCTGCATTGATGGACTGTGTGCCTCAGTAGGAGTTGGTGAAGGTAAATTTGAACAATAGTCTGCACCCTGTTTAGTCTGCACATTATCCTGTGTCTAATTCAATTCTTGTTCTGGTTCTGAATCGCTGTAAGGTAGGTTTAAAGGATTATTTCCTGTAGCAGGGTCTGTAGACTATTCACCTTCAAACTGTAGTTTTCTTTTGATACCTTTCTTCTTACTAGAGGATGATTTTATGGAATCTCTTGGTGGTGAGATACCTTTCCTTTTCCTATGACTGCTTTTGGGAGTAACAGTCTTTCTGCCACTGGTCTTCTTAGTTTCATCCTCTGGTGGTTTCTCTATTTGGAATTCATTCCAGAAAAGAAAGAAACCCCAATCAACCTGTTTCCTCTACAGAGCTTCCTTGACAAGAAGAGTGATAAGCCCTTGGTGCGATAGTCTGCCAACAACCTTAGTGGGTTTGGCTTTAACTTGTCTATCCATTTTAGTAAGAGTCTTGTCGAAATAGAACGGTAGATTTATTGTTTCTCTGCTTGTGAAGTGATTGAGAAGCTTAAAATGGTAAAACATTATTCTGTTATACCGTCCCTCACAGGTAATGTAAACAAAAATTGCGTTTAGCAATGCTTGCCACTGAGGTTCTAGAAAGGATATTGGAATATCCTTCTTCCAAATCAAGTCTTTGTGAATGGGCAGCAAATATGATCTTAATTTTATATTTGATGGCAATGTGGATTTAAACCAATAGTCTCCTGTCCATGGAAGACCTGTAAACTCTGTTATGGAAGCCTCATCTATGATAAACTCTTCTTTCCCTATCTTGGCAGACCTTCCATCATATGCAATTGCAAAAGCTTCAGCTACTTGTTGATGAAAACTGGTCAATTTTTTACAGTATGTGAATACCCCCGCTTGTTTGAAAAACTTTGCTACCTGCGGGTTCGCCTCCAAGTACCAAACCCCATCTACCTTAGACCTCAACACTGGCCCTGCTTTCGGCATTGCTCAATATTCTCTGTACCTGCGACTATGGGAAACTGAATATCCAGGGAGACAAAGGTTCTAGAACTTAGGAACACTGAGGGTATAATTCAGGGAAGAATCGGTGGGATAGGATGACACAAAATTCGGATCACTGAACTCAAACACTAACAAGTTTCGGGCGACAATTTGACTGAGGGCATGCCGAAATTTTAGATTTTCGGTGGTGAATTTATTTAAAAACAAGATGAGTTTTGGACTTTCCTGATAAGTCTCCCTGGCTTTCTTGACTCTCGAGCGATCTCTAGACTCTAGTGGCGCTTTGACTATCACAAGGAGAAATGGGATTTGGATCTCTGGAAATACATTCAATTGATGAAACTGTGAACTCGCGATTATCTCAGAAATCTCTAGAATTCAAAATGATACTGAATGAGGATTTAATGAGGGATTAATGGGATCATGATGGATCATGTACTTGCAACTGGAAATGGAGGGAGGTTTCGTGATCATCATGCATGAATTTCAGTGACACCGCCATGTCTAGATTTTGAAAAGACAATTGCGGTCGAAAGACAACAGGAGCTTCAGATCTTCGGATAGACACCATCAACGTGCGCATAACTTCCAAATTGACGAGCTTTCGACGGTTGCATTTCATCATTGTGCCAACTTGACAGTTGGCTCGTGCGAAAGCACGGGCTTTCCATTTTTACCATTGAAACGCTTTTGGTAGTTAACCGCACTCTTTCTTTCACCTTTTAACTGTCGGGAACAAAAGCTTTCGGTGGTTAATGAGTGTCTGTCGGGCTCGCCTAAACCACCAAAACCTGAGATTATGACCTTTGCTTGACTAAACCAAATCCAAAATTTCTTTTGGGCTTATTTACAGAAGGCAGACTCTCTAACCTACTTACAAAAATTTATGAATAAAATTTAGACAACAACCTATCACCTCAAAAAGAGAAATTTCTACCAATTTATTTGACGAGATAACACTGGCTCCTATTGGGGATGAATGCCTCCCTGTGAGGTTTCAAGAACCATAAAATCAATGCCTTTCCTGAAAAAGAAAATAAGCAAAAACTATCTGCTAGTGTTTCCATTGGGCATGGAGTTATTCAAAAATAGAAACTAAGACTAGCATTACAATGTCTAGGCTTCACAGCCTCAGACAAAATAAAGTTTTAAAAATCGCTCGTTTACCGGGCCACCAAACACTTCTTCACTTGAAAGATTTTGGAGAACAAAGGTATTGTTCTGCTACACCGCTGTTATGATGAAAGGACCTGTCCAGAGAGCCTCAAATTTGCCGTGTTTTCCCTTCTCTTTCCTCGCTGCGTCCCACTTTAAGACTAAATCCCCTATTTTGAAAACATCTGATTTAGCTTTCTTGTCGAAGATCTCCTTGATTTTTTCTTGATGTAATTGTGTTTTTTGCAAAAGCTGCTCTCTATCTTGCTGTAGCTCTACCAAATTATGAATTCTTTGAGTCAAATCACTTGCTTCAGAATCAGTTTCTTGTAAAAACTTTGCAACCGGCAGTGCAAGTTGAACAGGAAATATGGCTTCAGTACCATATACCAACTTGAAAGGAGATGTACCAATTGATTTCTTACATGTAACCTTGTCATCCCACAAAGCGAACTTCAGCTTGGAATCCTAGCCTCTGGCATTTTGTTCAAGCAACTTCTTTATAATTCTGACTAAACTCTTGTTGGATGACTTAGCTAAGCCGTTCCCTTGCAGATAGTAGGCAGTGGAATGTACCAGCTGAATTCCCATATCTTCACACAATTTGACCAAGTGTTTATCTTTGAATGCAGTAGCGTTATCAGTGACTATTCTCTTAGGGCAGCCAAATCTGGCAAATATGTTTTCTTGCAAAAACATTATCATGATAGTATGATTGGCATTCCGGGTGGGAATAGCCTTAATCCACTTTGTAAAGTAATCGGTGGCAATAAGGATCCATCAGTACTGACCACTAGAGGGCGGGTGAATTTCACCTATGAAGTCCAGGCCCCACTGCTGGAAAGGCCTTGTGACCACTACAGGTTTGAGGGGAAGAGACTTCAATTGTTGTTTACCTTCAAATATTTGACACTTGTCACATGTTCTCACAAACTCACACACATCTGAAAATAAGGATGGCCAGTAGTAACCAGATCTTAAGATTTTATGTGCAGTGGTTTTCCAATAGTGATGTCCCCCGCATTCACTATTATGGAATTCAATCATGACCTTAGCTGCTTCTTCTTGGTTTATGCACCTCAAAAATAAACCTATTGGATTTTTCTAGAACAATAAGTTGCCATTGATGCAGAAATTTATGGCTTTGAGCTTCAAATCCCTTCCTTGTGTTTTTGTCAAATCTGATGGGACTGATAAAGTTTGCAGAAAATAAATAATGTGACTGTACCATTTGCAATCAGCTAGGTGAGATGATACCTGCATTTCTTCACCTTCCTTATCCTCTTAAGACTGAACGTTATCTTCATTAATACTTACCAAATTTATTTCGAGTAGCCTGCAATTTTCTTCTGCCAGAAGTTTGGCAAGGCCCTGACCCTTCACAAGTTTTGCTGGTTTAACTTCAACATCAAATTCAATCAACTTTGCTATCCACTTACTCCTTTTTCCATCTATGTCGGGTTGTATAAGCACCTCTTTAACTGAACTGGAGGGAATGAAAGCTATTACCTTTGCCTGAAGGATGTAAACTCTGAAAGATTTCAATGACTTGATAAGTGCATATGCTTGTTTCTCCAACAATTCATACTTTGCCTCTGCATCCCTCAAGACCTTACTGAAGAAGGCAACCGACTGCTCCTAATCATCAACATTTTTCTACAAGAGTACGACTGCGATTGTATCACTTGAATAAAATGAAAAGATGTAAAATACCTTGGAGAAATCGGGGCTGATCAAAACAGGGGCTGTTGTGATGGCTTCCTTGATGGCATTGAATGAGTGTCTGGCTTCTTCGGTCCATTTTACCTCGGAGTCCTTTCTTAACATAGCAGTGATATGCTTTACAAGCTCCGCAAAGTTTACTATAAACCTTCTGATAAAGTTTATTGTCCCAAGGAAAGACTGAATGTCCTTCTTTGATCTAGGAAGAGACAGATTTTTAATTGCTTCTACCCTTTTTGGGTCAATTTTCACTCCATCAGCTGAAACAATATGTCCAAGTAATTTCCCTTCCTTAAGTGCAAAATTTGATGTTTTTGGATTAAGAGAAATGCCATACCTTCGACATTTTAGAAATGTCGTTTTTAAGTTCTGCAAATGAAGCTCATGGTTGCTTGAGAAAACAATGATATCATCGAGATATATCAGGACAAATTTATCTTTCTCTCCAACAAAAGCAATGTCCATCGCCCTTTGGAATGTCGCTCCTGCATTCATCAATCCAAAGGGCATCTTCTCATACATAAACGTACCCCATGGAGTAGTAAAAGCAATCTTTTCTTTATCGTCCGGATGGACAACAATCTGGTTGTATCCGGAAAACCCATCAATAAAAGACATCACCTTTGATCCTGATACCTTCTACAAAATATGCTCCATTTTGGGCAGAGGTTAGTTGTCCTTCCTAGAGCACTTATTCAAATTTCTGAAGTTGACACAGACTCTGATCTCCCCATTCTTCTTCATGACCAGTACGAGATTCGCAATCCATTCTGAATATCTGAGAGGGATGATGATGCAGGCGTCCAATAGTTTCTTGATTTCCCTTTCCATTGTAGGAAGCAACAAAGGATTAAAGGATCTAAGATTCTGCCTGAATGGTTTGGTGTCTTTATTCAAGGGAATCTTATGCTGAATTACCTCTATGTCAAAAGTCTTCAAGTCATCATATTTCCAAGTGAAAATGTCAGCAAACTCCTTTAGCAATTCTCCATAATCAGCCCTTTGTTTTTCAGTCAAATGTGAGGCTAAGTTGACATACTTAGAATCTTGTTCGCTAGCTACATTGTACTGCAAAACTTCTGAATCTTTTTCCCCATTTTCCAATTTGACAGCCACATCATTATTATCGAATAACCTTTCCAACGGGACCAAACCTTTAGGAATTCTGTTGGTAGACAACTGGACTATTTCATGTGCTGCGATTTTGCTTCTGAATTCTGGCTTCTCAATTTCATTGTCATGTTCATTCTCCTGATCGATATGCAGATCTACAAACTCATCTATCACTGCAAGAAATCTAGTGAGTTCAACATCGTCTTCAAAAACCTTCCAAAATTTTACATTATCAGGGAGAGAGGGCCTATATTTAACTTGAATTTCGTAAGTCAATTTATGAGGCATAGGGGGTATGAATGCACAAGCTAACACAACTAATGAATCAACCAATTCGTTCATTTCTCTAGGTACAAATGAAATTTTAAAATCTGCAAAATCATGAATTGCCTTCAACACTTCATCTCTGTATGCCTTCATCCTGACATGCTTTGCTTGAAAGGACTTATTCACCTGCTGAATAATCAAATATTCATCTCCAAACACCTGCAATTTTTTAATCTTCCTCTCTTTGGCTGCATTCAACCCCAGAAGTAGTGCCTCATACTCCAAAATATTATTAGTCACTTTAAAATCAAGTTTAAAGGACAAATGAGAAGTTTTCTTAGAAGGGGAAATCAATACCACTCCTGCTCCTGCTGATTCTTTAGTGCAAGCACCGTCAAAGAACATGGTCCAAAGATCATCTTCTGTTGTTTCTATGGGTTGAACTGTTGGTTTTCTGAGCAGCAATGTATCTGGTAATGAATCATCAATTTGCAAAATACAAGACCCCATACCTGTGTCAACAGAATAGATAGGATGATTGGATGGATTCTTTTCAGCACTAATTACATATGCCAACTGAGATTCCCTGTATAGCCTTCTATTCACCCCTCCAAAGACAGGGATAGTAGCATAGGAGAGATCCATTTGGATAGTGCCACCTAGCCTCTTCATCCACGATATTGACAATAGACATCCAAATTTAGGTGGTATGTCTGCCACTACTATATCCATAACCATAGTCTTCATGGACGCTTGTGTTAAGGTTACAACCATGTCTTTGATCATCCCAAGACATTTGAATTTTCGAGAGTCAAAAGAGGAAAGATCACGATAAGACTTGGTGACCTCTAGCCCAAGCTCATCCATGACCGCCTTTGGCATTAAATTGTGTGAAGCACCGGAGTCCAACAAACAGTTATGCAGTGTTTTCTCATGAACATTTAGAGAGATGTAAAAGGGAGGACGACTTTCATCTCTGTCTTCTATCATTTGGCCTAGAGTAATGATTGGATTTTCTTCATATATGTTGAGGATATCAGCAGGAAGGGATACAGATTGGGGGTTTAGAGTTTTGAGGATATCCTTTTTGAACACTTCATTTTTCATTAATTCGACTAGAGGAATAGGAATTTTAATTTTTTGTATTTCAGCCTCAAAATTGAGCGAATATGGGTATTTATCAGAAGATTTATCAAAGACCTTTACCTGATTCAAAGGAGCTTCCTAATTGCTTTGTTGTTCAACAAGAGGTTGACTTTCTGGAGTTTGATGCTTGATAGGGGCAACAGTCTTTTTGGGAGGGGCTGATGCTTTCACCTTTGAAGGATTTGCTTGTTGATTTTGTGATGTCTGATATTTTTGCTTAACAGGGGCTGTGCTCTTTTCGGGAGAGGTTGGTGCATCTTGTTGAGCAGTATCAGATTTTGATCGGAGGTTATATCTATTCTTATCTTCTATTGTGAAAATGCCATCATCAATAAGATTATCTTCTGTCTGTTCAGCCATCAATGCTTCCTCATAGTCGTGTTGTGTTAGATAATATTTCCATGTCTCTTCTCCAACACAATGAATGTTGTCTTCTCCACCTTCTTGATATTCACCCTCGTCTTTGTCCATCACAAAATTTTGAAGAGGGACCTTTATTCTCTGATCTTCAATAGGGTTCTTTTCTCTTTGCAAGATCTGAGTTGGCTGATTATTTCTTCTGAAGTTGTTGGGATTTTGATTTGGGTTCCTGCCTGCAGAATCATAAGTGCCTCTTCCCTTCACAGGATGCTTATTTTCAATCTTGAGCTTAGATATCTCAGAGGTTAGAGACTCTATCATCTTAGCCATTTTATCAAATTTTGGATCAGCATTTGATGAAGAAGAAGCCTCATTCCTTGGCCTTCTCCTATCAGAATCTCCTTTCCACTTATGGGAGGCTAGAATATTTGATTACATCTCAAGGGAAACATCTTCCATGAGAGATAATGATGGTGACCTCCTTTCTCTCAACAGTAAACAAAAATATGATTCAAAAGCATCAAAATATGTGATCTTGGCAGAAGCATCTGAAGGTTTTATCTCTACTGGTATTTTGCCATACATCCATTTAAATCTTTTAGTGAAATCAGAGACTGACTCACTACTTTGTTTCCTCAGGTTTCCAAATTTTGTGATATAGTAGACACAATTTCTTTTGTCACCCCAATGTTTCAAAAATGTCTCATCTAATTGCTCGATTCCAGCTATGGAACTAGCAGGGAGTTCTTTGAACCATTTCCTAGCATGGCCATCTAGGCTTTGGACAAAGACTCGTGTCCAAACATCTTCTTCTTCAATATTAAGGTTTTCAACATAACTATAAAAAGCCTCAATATGTTCTTCAGCAGACACATCGCCTTCACTTGTGAATTTGGGCATATACTTCTAATAGTCTCCCGTTGGCATGGCTGATACTAGGTTTGGCAATATGAGTGGTGCATACCTAGCAGCTAGGATTTGTTGCATCTTCGTCAAAGGAAGTGGTGCAGCCATAATTATCAAGGGTGAGGAAGGTGATGGTTTCTTTTTCAAGTCTTCAACACTAGAGGAATGTGAAAGAGGTGAATCTTCTAATGGGAAAGAGGTCTGATAAGAGGCTCTGTAAAAGTTTGCAAGTTGTCCAGCCAAATTTCCTTCACCTTTAGCAGATAGCTCTTGGAGGAGATGTTCAACAGCAAGGAGGCTAGTATAAATGTTCAAATGATCTTCTTGTTGTTGAGAATGAAAAGAATCAAGGGAAGAAGAACTGTGGCTTCTTTCTAAAGTCTTGGGTGTTTTTTCAATCAAATTTAAATCTATCAATTTATCATCATTAGGATTTTCCTGTTGATCAAAAAGAATTTGTTCTTCTATAGAATTTACAGTTGTTTTTTTTTCAATGTTCTCTGAAAAGAACTCAAATTTTTCTGTAGTAGATTTTCCAGAACTGAAAAGAGGATTACCTTCTGTATCTGATCTTGAAGTTTGACCTTGAATTCCTTCCCTTTCCTGAGTATAAGTTTTGGATTGGACACTGGTGTGATAGGTGATTCTTGAGGATTCGCCCTAGTATTGATCCTCTTAGGAGCCAGGATGAACTTGTGGAGTCTCCAGATAGATAATTACAACCAACTAAAAATGTCTAATCTTTGTCTATCATCAAATATCAGCTCTGTGTCATATCCCAGGAAAGAAGAACTTGAATTTCATCTCCCAGGAAGCGACGCCAATTTGTTATCACTCCAGGAAACTCTCCTAGGCTGTAAGTCAGAGATGCCTGGTAACTTAATCTTTTGGTAACTATTTTCTCAATAAAAAGTGTGGGTTTGGATCAAGCCGGAGGACTGAATCATTTCTCACTCAAATCATGCATAAACACATTTAGATGGACAAGGCTTCCAACCACAAATGTTCAGAGAGTTTGCAAAATAAAGGGATGAATGAAGAAATAACTATTATATCAGCAGAATCACATATAAACATATATGAATGGCCAATTACAATAATCACAGGAATACTTGCAGAGTTAAATTTATGAATGCAGTGATAAGATGATAGTTATCTGGCATAGAAAAGCATAACAACATGAATATAATACCCAGGTGCAAGTACAGAATAGGCAAGAAGATGAAATCTGAACAAGTTATGGCAAAAGAAGCTTGTATTACTTCATATGAAAGTGACAAGTTTTGAGTTACATAATATGAAAAAAAGTCTCCAAAGTCGAATGTTGGTTCCTGTTCTACCCTTAGCTTTATAGCTTTACAAAGTAGTTCTGAGATCCTAAAAACATGGATCAAATAAGCTAAAGATAGTAAATCAAAATCTAGTTGCAAAAGATGTGGAATGATCCCCAAAAATGAGGTCAATCCCAGATTTTCTGGTCCTCCTCTCTTGTTGAGTGCTGGTGTAATGCAGGATAGCCTCCCAAGGCTGAATGCTGACTCTCCAAGAGAGATAAATTTGAATCTGTTGATGTGAGAAATGTTCTGATTTTCTGTCTTTGTCAAAGATTCCAAAAACCTTTGAAACACCTACTCGTCCCATAATCTATCAGAAATAGCTATTGGATTTATCTTGATGATTCATCAAATGTTCATTAGAAGAGGTTTCAAACCTTTCCAGCTCAAAAAACTTCGATCTGTGTAAAAACTCGATCATTCTGGGAATGACAGGATTTCGGTGGTTAACTTAGAAAGCTCCTGAGCGAATTATCTACCGAAAGTCTTGTTTTTCAATGGTTAATGAGCAGTCGTCCTATTTGCCTAAACCACCGAAAATTCAGCTTTGAGAAAAACTTCAAAATTTCAAAAATGCTTACCCCAGATCCCTTTTTGATGTTCAAGGTTTCTTGGATGAGTCAGCCCTTGTTCGTGTAGACCTACGAACTTCTACTAGCTGCGTGGAAGGCTCTGGTGTGTCTACCATGGTCGTAGCTAAGTTAGTCAGAGTATCTAATCCAGTTTGTTCCTATGCTAGTGATTGAAACTCCTTTAACTTCAACCTCAGAATCCTCAGCTGTCTATATAGCTTCATGTTTTCCCTGATCAATACCCTGTTTCTGTCTTTAATCTTGTCATGCTTTTCTTTGAGGGTTTGGTTTGTTTTGAATAGCTCTGCATTTATGTCAGTTAGGTTTGTATTATCTTTTTTAATCACCCTTTCCAAGACTTCCATTTCGTAGACCTGTTGCAGGAGTTTGTTGATTTTTCGTGATCTATCTTTTTTGGGCCTACTTGAAGAGGGTTCTACCACTGATGGACTGTGTGCCTCAGTAGGAGTTGGTGAAGGTAAATTGGAACAATAGTCTGCACCCTATTTAGTCTACACATTATCCTGTGTCTCAGTCAATTCTTGTTCTGGTTCTGAATCATTGTAAGGTAGGTTTAAAGGATTATTTCCTGTAGCAGGGTCTTTAAACTGTTCACCTTCAAACTATAGTTTTCTTTTGATACCTTTCTTCTTACCAGAGGATGATTTTATGGAATCTCTTGGTGGTGAGATACCTTTCCTTTTCCTATGACTTCTTTTGGGAGTAACAGTCGTTTTGCCACTGGTCTTCTTAGTTTCATCCTCTGGTGGTTTCTCTATTTGGAATTCATTCCAGAAAAGAAAGAAACCCCAATCAACCTATTTCCTCTGCAGAGCTTCCTTGACAAGAAGAGTGATAAGCCCTTGGTGCGATAGTCTGCCAGCAACCTTAGTGGGTTTGGATTTAACTTGTCTAGCCATTTTAGTAAGAGTCTTGTGGAAATAGAACGGTAGATTTATTGTTTCTCTACTTGTGAAGTGATTGAGAAGCTTAAAATGGTAAAACATTATTCTGTTATACCGTCCGTCACAGGTAATGTAAACAAAAATTGCCTTTAGCAATGCTTGCCACTGAGGTTCTAGAAAGGACATTGGAATATCCTTCTTCCAAATCAAGTCTTTGTGAATGGGCAGCAAATATGATCTGAATTCTATATTTGATGGCAATGTGGATTTAAACCAACAGTCTCCTATCCGTGGAAGACTTGTAAACTCTGTTATGGAAGCCTCATCAATGATAAAATCTTCTTTCCCTATCTTGGTAGACCTTCCACCATATGCAATTGCAAAAGCTTCAGCTACTTGTTGATGAAAATTGGTCAATTTTTTACAGTATGTGAATACCCCCGCTTGTTTGAAAAACTATGCTACCTGCGGGTGTGCCTCCAAGTACCAAACCCCATCTACCTCAGACCTCAACACTGGCCCTGCTTTCGACATTGCTCAATATTCTCTGTACCTAGGACTATGGGAAACTAAATATCCAGGGAGACAAAGGTTCTAGAACTTAGGAACACTGAGGGTATAATTCAGGGAAGAACCGGTGGGACAGGATGACACAAAATTCGGATCACTGAACTCAAACACTAAACAAGTTTTGAGCGACAATTTGACTGAAGGCATGCCGAAATTTTAGATTTTCGGTGGTGAATTTATTTAAAAACAAGACGAGTTTTGGACTTTCATGATAAGTCACCCTGGCTTTCTTGACTCTCGAGCGATCGCTGGACTCTAGTGGCACTTTGACTAATACCAGGAGAAATAGGATTTGGATCTCTTGAAATACGTTCAATTGATGAAACTGTGAACTCGCGATTATCTCAGAAATCTCTGAAATTCAAAATGATACTGAATGGGGATTTAATGAGGGATTAACAGGATCATGATGAATCATGTACTTGCGACTGGAAATGGAGGGAGGTTTCGTGATCATCATGCATGAATTTCACTGACACCACCGTGTCTAGATTTTGAAAAGACAATTGCGGTCAAAAGGACAGCAGGAGCTTCAGATCTTCAGATAGACACCATCAGCGCACGCATAACTTCCAACTTGACGAGCTTTCAGCGATTTCCTTTCATCATTGTGCCAACTTGACAGCTGGCTCATGCGAAATCACATGCTTTCCATTTTTACCGTTGAAATGCTTTTGGTAGTTAAACACACTCTTGCTTTGACCTTTTAACTGCCGGGAACAAAAGCTTTCGGTGGTTAATGAGCACCTGTCGGGCTCGCCTAAACCACCGAAACCTGAGATTCTGACCTTTCTTTGACCAAACCAAATCCAAAATTCCTTTTGGGCTTATTTACAGAATGCAGACTCTCTAACCTACTTACAAAAATTTAGGAATAAAATTTAGACAACAACCTATCATCTCAAAAAGTGAAATTTCTACCAATTTATTTGAGGAGATAACAGAATGGACTGTGCATCTCTAGAAATAGCGAGGCTGCTACAACATCAATAATGATGAATACGGTGATCCGAGGATGGTGAACATCACAGAAACAAAAGGCCAAATATATGTGGAACGACCATGAGTTGAGCTACCATTTCTTGGACAACCGATTAAGATTAAGAAGGCCAACATTGGAACAGAGGATACACCAATGTTTGCAAATGTTGGGGATTATTGGGATGCTGCTACCATTGATAAAATTACAGAGTTACTGCATGAATATCAAGACTTGTTTCCAACCAATTTCACTGATATGAAGGTAATTAAAGGGCCTATGGGTGAGATGAGGATTCCTTTGAAGCTAGATGCAAGACTAGTCAAACAGAGACCTTATAGACTAAACCCTAAATATAAGGAGAAAGTGAAAATTGAGCTCGACAGAATGCTGGAAGTAGGGATTATAGAGCATGTTGAAGAGTCAAAGTGGATAAGCCCTATGGTGGTGCAAGAAAAAAAAATAGGAGAGATCAAGATATGCATAGATCTCAGGAAGTTGAATGCTGCTTTTTTGCATGACCCCTTCCCTACACCATTCACTGACAAAGTATTAGATAATGTGGGAGGCCAGGATGTATATTCTTTTAGAGATGGATTTTCAGGATACCATCAGATCTGGATTTCCAAGGAAGATCGCCATAAGACCACATTTGAAACAGAGTGGGGATCCTATCAGTATACAGTGATGCCATTTGGATTAAAGAATGCCCCATCCATCTTTTCTAGAGTGGTGATCGAAGCATTCAAGGAATTTCTGCAAAAAAAATTTGAAGCATATTTTGATGATTGGACTGTTTTTAGTTTATTGAAAAATCATATTGAATGTCTAAGGCTAATGTTGGATAAATGCAGGCAGTTTCAAATTTCTTTGAACCTGAAGAAATGTAATTTATTTTCACCATTTGGAGTCCTGTTAGGACATATTGTATGCAAGCAGGGATTGCTGGTAGATCCATCCAAGAACACCATTATAGTTGATCTACCCCCTCCTACTTCATTTAAACAGTTGCGCACTACATTGGGACAGACAATATATTATAGGAATTTCATCAAAGGATATGCTAAGATCACAACACCCATGGAAAAATTTTTGAATAAAAATTGTCAGTTTAGTTGGATAGAAGAATGACAACAGAGCTTCGACACACTGAAACAAAAAATGGTTACTGTGCCCATTCTGGTTTTCCCAGATTGGACCAAGGGGTTTCATGTGCATGTCGATGCATCTTCCATTGCTTTAGGAGCTATTTTAGCACAACCGGGAGAAGGAGATATTGACCACCCATTAGCCTTTGCTAGCAGGAAGCTATCAAATGTTGAGATTAATTACACCACCACTGAGCGAGAAGGGTTAGCCATGGTAGATGCATTGCAAAAATTTCGCCACTACTTGTTGGGAGGACACTTCAAAATTTTTATTGATCACTCTGCACGAAAATACCTAGTCAACAAGCCAGTTGGGGGGAAGGATATGCAGATGGATGTTGCTATTTCAAGAATATGATTTTGAGATCATAGTAAAGCTAGGGAGAATGAACAAAGGTCCTGACCACTTGTCAAGGTTGGAACATGGTGAAGAACCAACCAGTTTAGAGGATGCACTGTCAGATGCACAACTATTGACCATTAGAAATATCATTGACCGCTTCAAAGAGATAGTATAGTTCCTATCAACATGAATTTGACCTAGTGAGTACACAATTCCTCAGAAGAAACAACTAGTAGTGCGCACTGCAGATTTCTCACTTATAGCCATACATCTATAAAAGATGGGAACTGATGAGATATTGAGAAGGTGTGTTGTGGAGGAAAAACGTCCATTGATCCTTGCAGAATCTCATGAAGGCATCGTAGGAGGAAATTATGCAGGAAAAGCAACTGCACAAAAGGTTCTTAGAGCTGGCCTTTGGTGGCCTACCTTACCCAGAGATGCTAAAGACTATTCCAAAGCCTGCGATGTATGCCAAAGAGTTGGGAAACCATCCAGAAGAAATGAAATTTCATTATACCCATAGATGACCCTACAAGCATTCGAGAAATTGGCCATTGACTTCATTGGACCTATAAATCCACCAGGAAAGCGTACATGAGCAAGGTACATAATTATAGCAACATAATACTTGACTAGATGGGCCGAAGCAAGAGCATTCAAGGACTGTAGTGCCACTACAACTGCGTGCTTCATATTTGATGACATCATAACCATGTTTGGATGCCCAAAGATCCTTATGAGTGATCAAGGAACACATTTCATCAATAAGACAGTTGAAGCCTTGACTGAATAATTTGTAGTCCACCATCAAAAGAGAACACCGTACCATCCACAAGCAAAAGGGATAGTTGAAGTATTCAATAAGATCTTGGAGACAATGCTGACGAATATTTACAGTGTGAACATGGATGATTGGGATTTAAGAGTACTAGCCGTATTATGGGCCTATAGAACCACTTACAAAAAACTAACAATGCATACCCCCTTCAATTTGGTATATGGTATTGAAGTTGTTGTTCCAATGGAATATTTGGTACCAAGCCTGCGAATTGCTGCCTTTATAGATATGGATGACCTTGGCGTTGTTCAAGAGAGGCTTGCACAATTGGTTGAATTGGAGGACGATATATTCATTACAGGATTCCATTAGCAGGTACAGAAGGAAAGAGAGAAGGCCTACCATGACAGGCATATTAGGAAGAAGGAATTCAAACAAGGTGATCTAGTACTGGTATATGTCAGCAAGTTCATAAAACATCCTGGGAATTTCAAAACACATTGGATAGGGCCATATGAGATCTCTTATGTTACAGAGGGAGGAGTTGCACAACTGAAAACATTGAATGGAGAATGGAAGGAAGGTTTGGTGAATGGGAGTCGACTGAAGTTGTATTATGACAACCAACTGCCTCACAACTCTCAGTAAAAGTAGGAATAAAAGGGTCCAGGTACCAGGTGTAGTTGAAACTGGGTATCAGACACAGAAAATACAATCTGCACAAGGAGAAGGCATGGAGCAGAAAGCAGAGGTTGCACTGTGTAGTCAGGAATAGAAGTAAAATAGGAAGCTCAGATATGAAGTGCCTCGAGACGAGTCACATGTGAGTGTTAGGGGCCTGTTGGCCCTTAGGTATGGAAGCAAGCGAATATCAAGGATAAAAATGAAAAATGTGAACTTCGCGCAAGACACAATGACTGTTATTAGGTCGAAGTGAGCAAAAGAAAAGAAAAGATGGAGCGAAATCCGAGAAAGAAAGCAGTTGGATGAGGAGATCAAGAATGATAGATAAGCAAGGAAGAAGGATCGTGGACAAGTCAGCAAGTGGAAAAAGCCACTGTTGGATGCTTTGGAGCACCGAGTGAGAAGAAAGGAACGACAGGCTGGCGAAGCCCTGAAAATATGTGTCAAAATTGACCTAGGGTTTTAGACACCTAGGGTTTTGGTATCTAGGGTTTTGGACACCTAGGTTTCGACCTAAGGTTGTTGGTGAGTGATTGTAATGTATAGATAAAGGTCATGAGAACCTAGTTTGCATTGGTATGATATTGTTGTTGATCTAGTTGTAATGTTGATGTAAGTAAGTATTATATCGAGAGAGAGAAGTGCTTAGTGTGAGAGCCTTCTGGTATTGTAATATCTTCAGCTGGGTACAAAGGTCAAGTCCTACAGCTAGGTGCACAAAAAGGGGAGAGAAAGAGAAAAGAAGAGAAGAGATCTGCTAGCTAAGAGTGCAAACAAGAATTGTATGCTTCATCTTAATATATTATAAAGCACAGTTATGTGGACGTATCCCTAGAGAGGGGGTGAACCACATATATTTGGTGTTGAGTGTGATTGGTATTTTATCTTTGTCATTGATATAATGTGATTTAATTACTGATTTAGATCTGATAAGTAGATGTGCAGAATAGATCTAAGATGATAAGTGATATATGAACATGGTGTTGTTCTTGTGTTAGATCCACTTGACATTTCCTTTGGTTATAGACATCTCTATCCTACAAACCCTCATAGCTACTTTGAGTGAGACTGCATATGCTTCGCAGGTGTTTCCGAAAGGGCCAGTATTTAGGGCTTGTCGGTGCACTCTCGGAGCTGAACCCTGGCTCTACCCCTGTGCCAACAAGACCCGAAGTGGATCTTGACCATTGAAATACAGGGGCCACACGTCGTCAGATCTCTAGCTCTGGAGAATTTTCTTGGGGAAAATAAAGTTTGACTATTGAGAAGTCCAAAGCTTGTATCCACTAAGGGATCTCACTCGTCAATCTCTGGAGGCCACAAGTCATTATATCCTTAACTCCGGATGTTTTTCTTCAAGGAAAAAATAAGTTTGAGTTTTCATTTTCTCGGATCCCAAAGACCCGAAGGAGATCTCATTCGTCGATTTAAGAGAGTACGTGGCAATCATCAGTGTAGACATGTGGCGTACTCATTGGTCGTGACAACTGGCACCTATCCAACAATGACATGTGGCCCAGGAAGCCGTGGGTATATTATTCACTTCTTTCTTAGTGACATATGTCACTTTTCTTTCATGATGCATCAACATGATGACATCAAACCTCCACATCAGATGATCCTCCTGGAGGTATTATTGTTCAACGTCAAAAGTACTGTCCCCTTCCCCCAGGGCACAGTTTGGCGGGTTCTAAAGTTGGTGAGCAGTTAATCTTGGAGGTAGCCCAAAATGTAGGAGGTGCGTCCAGATCTCAGATTGAGACTAGATCTATGGCCACAGTTCATTGCGGGGATGCAACATGCTTGGGCAATAATTTTCTTGAGTGGTCCCGCAATTGAAACCACTATAAAGTGAAAGTGCTACATGGTGAAAAGTGATGGATTGTGGGCCCAAAAGCGTCTGAACCTAAACCACTTTTGAGAATCCCTGCAATAATGTGCTTGTATAACATCCTATCCAAGAGTAGTGCATGGCCACCCCCTAAGCATTAAGTCGCATTGCAATCCCGATAAAAGGATGTTAATGAAAATAGAGCTAGTGGTTGAAACCTCATCTCACTCCATAAATGGAAGGCATGGAAGGCTTGACCGTGGGGACTGAGCTGTCAACCTATGGTACCCTATGGGCATATTTTCCTGTAAATCCCATGTCGATCTGATCTCACGTCTGACAAAGGGTTGCATGTGAAGTCTGAAAAAAGAACTCCTTGATGTAAATCTTTGATAGTTGTGACTAGGTCACACTCTTGGTGGTGGTGAGTTGTTCCAAGTATAAATAAATAGTTTTAATTTTTTGTTAAGGTCGTCAACTAGTTGAGAAGAGCTCCCTATTTTGTAATGTTTTGATTCCAGTACTGTTCTCTGGTTATGTATTAAATTTGAGACTTTCATGTTAATAGAAGTCAGCTTCTTTTCATCTCTTTGTAAAAATTGTGCTAAAACACTTGGGCATGGAGGATCCAGTCGAGGGTTGTTATGTTGTTGTAATGTAGGTTTGATTACAGTGGTATCGTGACTAGTTTTTAGTCATCTCCGTTGTTCTCTTTTTCCCTCTTACACTGAATGGCTTGGGCATGGAGGATCCAGTCGAGTTTTCGTAGCTACATTATGATGTAGGTTTGATCATTGTGTTATTGTGACTGTGTTGTTTGGACATATTTCAGTGTCTGAAGCTTTTTCTCAAGAGTGATCTTGAGTCTGCATTTTTCTTCTCCAAGTTTCTTGAAAGCCTAATGCTCATAGTAGTATTGTCCACCTTTCTCACTAAGTCTTCCCTTTGCTCACACTTAAACTCAATTCACTGACTGAAGTTAATGTGGCCCTCACTTCCCTGTGCATTTCTTGTCCAGTTTTGTGTTGAACATCATTCATATATTGAGTTTTGTCCATTGACTTCCACTCATATAAAACCAACATCCACCAAAAACTCTGATGGGTACTGGGCTTATCCTCCTGCAATCTAAGGGTGACTCCTAGTGCTAACACGACCTATTCCAAACGACACGTGTTGCATGTTCACACGTGCGACTTTATTCTCCCTGCATGTGCGACCTATTCAGATGTGTGGCCTATTCTGGAGATACCACACATGCAACCTATTTTGGACATAAAAAATGTGTGACATTATCTCTCTTCATCATGTCACAAATGCGACTCTCCTCCTGTGTGAAACTATCCTCCTAGGCTAAAAAATTGAAGAGAAATAATTTCCAAGAACCATAGGCTAGATTTTTCAAAGTGAAAAATTTCCTTGTTGAAATTTCCACCCAATTGCCTTAGCACAAGTGCTCACTCACTTCTGCCAATTCCATAATGTCATAATGAGATCTCCAATTATTATAGAAATTTTTTCCACACTCCATGCATCTTTCTTTGATGGCCTTCCCTTTCCCTCTGCAAACTCATATTCCCCATTTTTCTCATACCAAAGACAAAAATTCAAAATTTTGTATATATACATGAGCCAAAGTCAGACATCTTGTGTATATGCAGTTTTCTCCATTACAACCCGCATACATATGGTTTTGTGCTAAAAAATTAAAAATATTTTGGGTTTCCATGCCATGTCATGAGATCCATGATCCTTTAACCTTCCACATACTGGAAATGCTCCGACTAGACCCTTCAAGTCCATTTGAAGGCGATAAATTGATCCATATACAAGCCTTGAAAGGAGGAGAAATATTGAGAGCAATGACACTCTGGAGAAATTTCACTTCATATTGAGTCTACATCCTTTTGTCCTTGAAAGTATGAACTTCTTTTGTTCATCCCCCAAGCTCTTCCTATCTTCAAAAGGAGAAACTCAATTACTCCTACTACTTGTGAGATTTCCTTTGTGGAGGATTGAAGTGGTGAAGGCCCACATGGAGGGACTTGGTTTCTCGGTTTTGATACGTTTCATTACGAAAGTTTGTCACCTATGTACTTCTGTTGATTACATTATTATAACTAATATTTTCTTGAGCAATTATATGTTACAAATATTTGTATTACTTTCCATGGGCATATTTGTTAACATGTTAGTGGATTATTCTAGTTTATATGCTAATGTTTTACACAACTTCCATATGCTTGTGTATATTGGTTTTTGAGAACAAGTTGTAGGTGTCAAGCGTTGGATCGTGAGCTCAACCATGGTCTTCTTCAGACGTCTGGACGAGGTAGGATTCTAGCCTTCCTTTGTTAGCATTTCCATTTATCTAGCATACTTGAGATTAGAGTTGATTTATTGGTGTCATTATGTTTGTTGTGGTAATTTACCCCAACCCATAGAGAGAATTGCCTCGAAAAAAAATTGGCGACTCCACTGGGGATGATCTCCCTTTTGGGGTATTTAGTGATTTTTATCCTTTGTTGCTATCTGTTTTCCTGATTTTTTGTGTTGCATGTTGCTTGACAACCTCTATTTTGCTTTATATCTAAGTTTCTTTGCCTAACCCTTGCCCAATCAATGTCATCTTTGGCATACATGTTTTTTCCCTTAAAAATAACGTACATGCACATGTTGTCTTTTATTAGGGCGCGTACATATGCATGTGTTCCCTTAACGGTCACTAACACTATTTTGTAATTCCTTTTGGATAGGATGAGTGTTTTTTGGGTGAGTTTTGCTAGTTGCCGAGACTTCTTGGGTCCTTGTCCTCACTATTGAGTTCCTACAGAGTGATAGGAAGTTGTGTCATTGTTGAATTTTTTGGGCTAACTCATTTCTTGTTATTTTTCTTATTTTTTGTCCTTGCATTATTGTATGGGTAGTCACTTCTTGGTATCGAGCTTGGATTGTATTCCTGTGCTTGAAATAGGGTCTTCCCAAGAGGTTGTTTATTCAGTACTTGCATTTTCATTTCATTTTATTGAAAATACAAAAAACAATTATTTGTTGCATTTTATTTATAGAATTTGCACTTTTTTCTGCACTTTAAACATGTTAGTTTTGGAATGATAGGAAAGATTGCACTTCATTGAAATTGAAGAGATTGCATCCTATGCACAACATGTAGAAGCATACCATTCTTTGAAAATCAGTACTAGTACTTAACAATGTTTTTACATTTTCTTCTTCTTCATATATGTTGAGTCCTAACACCATCAGTTTCACGATTGCACCTCTTGAGGCAGAAGCCACTAAAATTAACATTGAATAATTAAAATTGATTAGAAATTATTTTTTATTTTCAAAGTACACAAACAAGCTTAGGATATAGGGCCTTGGAATATGATTTTGTGAGTAAACTTCTCCAAGGCTATAAAAGTCAACGTATGTATCTAACTAGGGAGTGGTGAAACCCATTGTGTAATTGGTGTCCTTGGGAGGCTCTGCTCACACCAGAGTTAATCACGAGGTAAAATGAAGTTGGTTGAAGAGATATCACTCTAATAACTTCCTAGAATCAACCATATTTTTAGGGTTCTATTCATATTTGAGGGTTTCACTAGTACTTTTACCTCCTTGAGAGGCGGTGCTTTCGAGACTTCGGTCTTGTCTACCCTTCCCATATAGTGGATCAGACCTGTGACTGTTGACCCGAGAATTGGTCATAATGTGGTGATCATAGTTTCTTGACCTAGGTATCCACACAGGTTTCTTACATGGGTTATTTTGCAGGTACCCTGAGTAAGATAGGGATTGGACAACACATGGAATTTATGGAGGATTTTCTCTCCAGAGGAATTTGACCGACTGTGTTGTGAATCCCACAAGGGTCCTTGTTGGTTTTTATATACTTTTCTACTTAGGATTATTTATTTGTTATTATGATCCTTCCTTACTAGCATAGATTGACCCTGGTTCAGATTTGGTAAGCTCCCAACAAAATCCCTCTAAAACTATCGGCCCCTTTGGTAGACCAAAAGGAAATCCAACACATAGGGTGTACTGCACGGTCTCACCCAAGATAGCTCTATGGGTGGATGCAATACTCACATGTTTTAAACTTGGGAATGAGTGGAGATCTGCAATTGTATATCGTAATATTTATTGATCTAGTCTAACATCTGATTATAGCAGGCATTCTATTCATGCATGTGAAATACCAGATATAAATAGTTAATTCATTCATCTAGCATTCACCATACAACAATAATAAAGACACATACATTCATTCAAAAAACATAGGTGTTATCGTGGTTCACCCCCTCTTGGGCTACGTCCACAAAGATCTGGCTCTAAATCTCTTCATTATGGTTCAGTAATATGTCACGCCACATGTGTTTACAATATTAGATCTCACTATCCTCAAGAGGCTCCTCGATCCCTGTGAGGCTGACTAGATCATACCAAGCTCCTTAGCCTATGATATAACCCTCGGTATCGAGTCACTCACTACTTCCCTAGCTCACCAACTTACTGAGTAGTACAATTATTACAACTCTCTATCATCTGTTCTTTGGTCTTGTCCTCTGTCTCTTTCTCTTCCTTGCTCTGCCTATCTTCATCTCTTATTTCTTCCTCTAAGTACTACCTATTTATATTCTTAGCTCATCAGCCATTAAAATAAATTAGAAAATCCCTAACCCTAGCATCATGTTGGCAGCCCCACATGATATTCATATTTAAATAAGAAATTGCATGTTCTGTAGCTGCCTTCACCTCGGTTTCATAAACTTTCACTTCGAGAACTTTGAGATAATTACTGGGTTAAGAAATATTTTGATTAATTTCTTATTTTTTGTTCTTTCATTTTATTTTATGTTTGATTCATGACTGTAATCATGAATCCAACATAAAACCTAGCTTGGTGTTATAATTTCTATTCCTTAGAATGCATTCTTTTAAAGGTCGTCATGCTTATATCAAATCTAAATCCAATGTTTGAGTGACCTGGTTTTCAATGTTTTGAGTTTTGATATAATTATTATATGGTTCGATGGTTTGTATTCAATTTATGAAGAGCCTTTTTGATATATTTGATAAACCCCTTGTAAATTCAATCGTCGTGTTAGTAGTCATAACAATCAATGCTCACCTGTTGTACTTGTGTCCTTTCCTCACCTTGCTGGCACAACGTATTAACGATCCAATCATTGCATTCATAGGGTTTCGGTACTCGGTATGCCTGGTCCTCATTACATGGAATGGTAAAGCATCAATGATCAAACCCTTGGTGTTTTCTCCCACTACCTTTTCTATGATAACAAACAGTCTTTGTAATGGTCGTTTCTCCACTATCCATTCGGATTTGTTCCTATCACTCCTACCATTCAAACCTAAAACTATTTTGAGTTATCCCTGTTACATTATGGTCGCATTTTTCATGGCTCTTGTCATTCGCTTGGACCCGAATGGGTGCGAGGAATTACTCTCTCATGACAATGCGATCAAGGAATTAAAAAGCCAAGGCTGAGATGTTTTCCTTAAAAGATGTGAAGGTTATAACCTTCAGGTGGCGAAAGCTTTCACATAGACCTTCGATGGTTGCAGAGAAAAAATTGGGGATACACAGTTAGATTTAACCAAGGGGTTATTAAGTGAAGAAATAGGGCTTCCATCGACAGGTGATAAATGGTTCAAAAAATCATGAATTGAAGGAGTGCCATGGAGCCTATTTGTGACGTCCCGAAAAATCAACTATTGCAAAAAAGGTATTCCCATCTCCTTGGTTAAACCTAGGTGGCATAGCCTGTTGTTGATTCTCTAAAAATTCGTGACATATGAGGGTCGATACATATTAGTATTCCTCTACCATATTCGCTTACTTATGCATTTCATTGGTTTTGAATTAGACATGCCATTTTATCTATTGAGAAGTCTTTATAAAATGTCTAAGAGATATAAAAGACAAAGTGTTGATTCAAGCCTGTTCCATCATGGTTTGGTTAATATTTTGTTGATGCACCACTTTTCCACCATGGGTCACTGTTGGGAAAGTTTCTTGATAAGAAATGATTTTTCCTAGACTCTTCCTACGGTAAACCCTATCTTAGACAGGCCACTGATTAAAAACCTGTCCAGTTTTTCAATTGATACGTCATACTCTACCAGTAGAAACCCTCTAGACGTCGAGATGCCGAGAAAGTCTTCACCTACATGATTTTCTAAGCAAGGAAATGTTAATTTTAAGGTTATTAATCCTTTTTTTCATGAAATTGAAGTTATCCCGATTTTTATTATCAACCTGGATGTTGAAAAACCTCGCGAAGGAATAACAAAGAAATGCACAGACCTAGGGTTCAAAAAAAAGGGTAGGTCACCAAATTTTGAGAAAGATTAGGAACCAATCCAACACTCGTCTGAGATTGATCGGTGCGATTGAGATTGACGAGTGTTCAGACCCTAAGATCGAAGAGTTCCTCATTATAGAAGACCCAGATTTGCAGGGTTACAGGAAGAAAGTCATTACTCCTATTGAACCCTACGACTTTGTGACAAATTTTCCACCATGCCTCAAAGGTAAGGAGGGGTTATTTGGTATCAATCCTGATCAAAAGAAGATAACAGATAAGGAGGATACACCCACGTTTGACCGTGCACTCCATAGACTTGTCATTCCTCCTATACAGTGTTATGTTTGTTTCCATTGGATCGAGTGGTATTACACCGATATCCCCCTTCTTTAGGCCTGAATCAAAACACTTACCGCTCAGAATATATCATTGAGACAAGGAAATATCGAACTCAGAATGCACGCAGAGAAGAAGGCTAAACACATCAAGAGATTCAGAAACATAGTAATAAAAAATGCAACAAGTGTCAAAGCGATAGTAAATTCTGAACTACGTGACCCATCTTTAGTCAAATTTTAAATGGTAAAACTATTTTCTCTCTTGTTTTATTCCTGTTATCTATTTTGAATTGAATCAATTTGGAATTTGATTTTGTTTGCTAAGATAAGAATGGCTACAAAATCTTTCGATTCTGTAGCCAAGTCTCTTTTTAAATAAAAAATAGAAATTAGTTATGGGTAATTTTGTAACTTATTTTTTATTTTGTTTTTCAGGAAATAGTAGATCTTTTTGCTGATCATCTGGGGGAAACATATTAGATTATGCATCTTAATGATTAGTAGTTTCTTTTTTGTTTGGTTTCCAAAAACTTTGATCAATTTTTGAGTAAAATCAACTCTGATTATGAGTGGCTGTTAGGCCACTATTTTTGTAATATTTTTTATTTTATGAAATCCTATCCTGTCCTGTGAGATAGAAGAATGTGATTTGAAATCACTTTAAATACTGTTCATTTTGTAAGTAAAAGACATCTTGGCCTAGAACAGATTATGGAAAAATGATATTTAGAACTTAATGGACCATCTTTTAGCATTACGACTTTAGACCACTGTAAAGATGTCTCATTTATGTTTTGTCTCGTTTATTTTGGAATATTAATGTGTTGTATAGCTTTAGTCTCGATGACATAGGATGTTCCACTTTATTCAATGTTTTAAATGTTGTTCATAATTTGTTGTCTCACAAATTATCACTGTGATCGTTATATCGATTTTAATATCATGATTTACATATGATGTTTAGTTCATTGATAAAATGAAAGCTTTACATTAATATTTATGCTACTATAATCATTCATAATTATAATATCATTGTACATACATGTCTACTAATTTGTTCTCATATCTTAGCTATCAATAAACACCTGGAGTTTATTCGGGAGGCATCAATACAAGCCTGTCATAGATTTTTCTTACAGGAAGGACAACTGGAGTTTTGGATTGCACAGAGGCATAAACATGGTATGAAATTAATCTCAGGTTATCTTTATTTCCATTTAATTTCTGTTATTTTACTTATTAGCGAAACAAGACAGTTTTAGATTGGCTTTGACCATCACTCTATCCTTGTTTCATAACATATTTAATTTAAGTTCTTAGATTTATGATTAGAAAATAGTAAATATAAAAATGTACTTTCTTTATCTACTTTTGAAAACAATAAACAAACATTGATTTCGCAAGGCATCCACTAAAAAAACTTGCAACCTGTAATTACTATGTACATAATGACATGGTCATATTTATCTTTGTGTTGAATGTATTTGTAAATAATTAGATTAAAGTTTATATATTATTATAGTTTTAGCATTAGTTAGTTTATTTCTTTGTTTTAGAACCCTAGTTGGCTAACAGAGCCATTAAACCCATTAGAATAGGTTACACCAAACGGCTTGGGTTATTTAGACAACCCTGAATCGGATCTATTCTTCTAGTTGATGGCATGTCAAATTTTCTCATCAACAAATGGTGCTAGAAGGAGGGCCTGGAGTCAATTAATGGCATGTGGAGGTCGCAAGACTCATCCCCCACACACTCGCTCCCCTGTCGTAACGCGTAGTCGCTCAAACAACAACATTACACTTGAAACAAAAACTACCTCAAATGATAATCCTAAGATTCTCGTTGAACCAGTGACACCAGCTCCTCAAGGGGACGGCGTCCAAGAAATTTTTCTTCAGTCACTCATAAGGACACATAGTGCCTTAGCCCGTATCAGACAGCCTGGTAGGCCACTTAATCAACCCTTAGATTTCTCGGATATCCGAGAACAACTTGAAGGTACTGGTCTACTCTCAAATCCTTTAGGAGATAATACCACTGATCCTATCGATACACCTACTCTTGGAGCTGGAGGGTCTGGTATCCCACCTTCCCCACCTGGTTCATCTTGATCCTCTTCAGGAAGATATTCTTCTGACGAAGGAATTTCCTCATCTGAATCATCTCAGCCTTCGACACCACCAACACACATGGTAAACCAAAACAATCCTGGTAGACCTTGGCTTGATCAAGATGTCATGGTTGTACCTGAACCACAACATCCATTGTTGAAACACCTGGAGAAATGGTTGCCTAAGTTTGACCCAGATTCTAAACAATTTGCTAAGGATCACATAAAAAAAATTATGTTGGCCATTAGACTCTGAAATGTAGAGCATGAAGATGTAGTATGTAGACTCTTTCCTTATACTTTTGAGGGAAACGCCTCCACATGGTATTTTTCGCAACAGCCCCAGACCATCATCTCTTGGGACAAGTTTGAAACCTATTTCTTAGAAAAGTTTGGAGATTATAAATCTCTTGAAGTCTTGGTTATGGAGCTCTCCAATCTAAAAATGATTCCTAAGGAAAAATTAAAAGATTTCAACCAGATATTCCTTACCCTAAAGAATAAGATCCCTGCAGAAAGTCTGATCGTCACATATTATGCTAAAGCTTTGCACAATAATATCGCCATATGGGTCAAAAGGTCTAAACAAAACACTCTGTTAGGAGCCTCTAAGGAGGAAAGCCAAATTGAAAAGGATATATTAAGCTTAAAAGATAATCTCAATAGTGAAGCTAAACAACTTCATCCTCTAAAAAGAAAATAGAAATCCTTACTAGGCCTCCTCAAGATAAAAATCAACCCGAAATTTTAGACTTAGAAAGCTTGCAGAAAGATTTCCAAAAATTATCAAATCAAGTCGTGGACTTGAAAAGACCAGTCGAGGAGGCATCCACAAGAAAAGAAAGTTTTAAACCCCCTTTCAGAAAACCTTTTTCTCCCAACCAGCCTAACCCAACCACCGAGTGTCTCAATTTTGAAAGCTTGCAGTATGCTTTGCAAACTATCTTACAAGCACATGATAATTCTACTTCTTCCCCTCTTGAAATTTCTGAAGATGTAGCTGAGGAAGAAGTATTGGAAGAGGAAGAATCATCCCCCAATATCTTCGGTCACTTCTCTGACAGTATTTTCCAAGAAAATTTTGAAACTGTCCATCCCTACAACACAAGAAGCAAAACACAGAAAAACGTTGAAAGTAATGAGATACCCATTGCCTTCATGAGCTCAGATTTCAAAGGAGTAGAGATTAATTATCAAACAATATATCAACATGAATATGCTATTTTTAAAGCAGTAAACACTTCTGGTCATACCTGCTGAAATCCAGAACCAATGTTATTGTTCCTTACCCAGCTATAAGAAATCTGCTAGTACAAAAGGAACTGGGTGAGAAAAGGGCAAATTGGATGACTTCCTTACAATAGTATGACCTCAAAATAATCCCTTCACAAATTTTTATAGGTCAGGGCCTATGTAAACTATTTGTTGATTCAGTTAAAGAATAGGAAAGTCAAATTAACACCTTCATTGTAAATTAGCATAACGAAAAACAAATCAGCTCTGCACAAGTTGTTGCCAATTCCTGGTATGAGAATGTTAAATTTTATTTGACACATGGATCTGATCCTTGCCACCTTGATCCTAAAAACAAAAGATAATTCAGGTTAAAATTTGCATCTCTCCAGTTAATAAATGATGTTTTATTTCGAAAGAATTTTGACGGTGTTCTTAAGCGTTGTTTAGAAAAGGAAGAATCAGAAAAAGTACTATCTAAACTTCATAGAGGTGAAGCTGGTGGACACTTCAGTGGGGACACCACTACTCACAAAGTGTTAATATATAGGTACTATTGGCCCACTTTTTTTAAAGATTCCCGCGCGTTGTGTCGTAAATGTATAGTTTGCCAAAAGGCTATAGGATGGGTTAAGAAGGCAACATTACCTTTGCAACCTGTCACTGTAGATTCCCCTTTTTAGAAATGGGGTCTTGACATCATAGGACCGATTAACCCTTCTTCCTCACAAAAACATAAGTATATTATTACAACAATGGATTATTTTACCAGATGGTCTGAAGCTGCACCTTTGAAAGTGGTAAACACGAATCAGGTAGTATCTTTCCTTAATTCGCATATCATCACTCGATTCGGCATTCCCAAATGTTTGGTATTTGATAATGCATCTTATTTCTCATCCCTTGATATGAATGTCTTTTCCTTACAAAAAGGGATTAAATTGAAGTATTGTGCCAGCTACTAGCCTCAAGGAAATGGTCTAGCAGAATCAACGAATAAAAATTTGATCAAGATCATTAAGAGGACAGTTTCAAAAAACCATAAGAACTGGCACAATGCATTATATAATGCACTTTCTGCTGATAGGGTGACACAAAAAACCTTTGTTGGTAATTCCCCTTTATTTCTCATCTACGAAAGAGAAGCAATCCTCCCTCCACATGTTTTACTTCCATCTTTGCAATTATCATAGAAAGTCCAAGAAGAGGACTGCCCTCATCTGGAAAGTCGAATTAATGCCTTGTTAAAACTGGAGGAAGTAAGAGCACAAGCAAAGCAAAAATTGGATCAACACCAACAAATTGTAAAAATCTGGTTTGATTCAAATTCTTCTTCAGATAGGAATTTCGATGTCGAATACTTGGTTCTCAAATGGGATAAAATGCATGAGGGAAAGGGGGAACACACCAAGTTCCAGAATATGTGGTTGGAACCGTTTGTAATTTCCAAAAAATTAGGTCCCATCTCTTTCCACCTGCAAAATTTGGAGGGACAACCATACACTTTCTTAGTGAATGGCCAAGATATCAAAATATATTTCTTCTGATGATTCCAGATGCATCTCTCTGTACATATTTTTTTGTTTTAATTCTCTTTTCTGTTTTTTGATTTTGGTTCTTTTGATTTTGCTTGTTTTCATTGGTTTCTGAATAAATTTATGTCTGAGTCACCATTTATTTTATGGAAGGAAAATCAGAAGTCTTATCCTAAAGCAACAACCAATGTCATTTCAAAGAACTAGTACTCTAAATTGCTACAACTCATATTAGAAGAAGAAATTTTCTATTCAAAATAATTTTCCTGGTTTCTCTTTATAATCACAAGAAGATACAATCATTATTAAAACTCTTAATGTTGTCCCTATTTTTAAAGAAAACAAATCAAGTATGCCTTCCCATCCTCGAGTGGTTTTACTTAACAAAAAACTAAAATTCCAGATCATGACGAAGGTCGTCAAACGA
>JASDQU010244193.1:15012-33374 GCA_032191745.1 Picea mariana | reverse complement strand
TCCAGAGTGGTGATCGAAGCATTCAAGGAATTTCTGCATAAATATTTAGAAGCATATTTTGATGATTGGACCGTTTTTAGTTTATTGAAAAATCATATTGAATGTCTAAGGCTAATGTTGGATAAATGCAGGAGGTATCAAATTTCTTTGAACCTGAAGAAATGTATTTTATTTTCACCATTTGGAGTCCTATTAGGACATATTGTATGAAAGTAGGGATTGCTAGTAGATCCATCCAAGATCACCGTTATAGTTGATCTGCCCCCTCCTACTTCAGTTAAACAACTGCGCATTGCATTGGGACAGACAAGATATTATAGGAAGTTCATCAAAGGATATTCTCAGATCACAACACCCATGGAAAAACTTTTGAATAAAGATTGTCAGTTTAATTGGATAGAAGAATGACAACAGAGCTTCGACACACTGAAACAAAAAATGGTTACTGTGCCCATTCTGGTTTTCCCATATTGGACCAAGGGGTTTCATGTGAATGTCGACGCATCTTCCATTGCTTTAGGATATGTTTTAGTAGAACCAGGAGAAGGAGATATTGGCCACCCATTAGCCTTTGCTAGAAGGAAGCTATCAACTGCTGATATTAATTACACCACCACTGAGCAAGAAGCGTTAGCCATGGTAGATACATTGCAGAAATTTCGCCACTACTTGTTGGGAGGACACTTCAAAATGTTTAGTGATCACTCTGCACTAAAATACCTAGTCAACAAGCTAGTTGGGGGGAAGGATATGCATATGGATGTTGCTATTTCAAGAATATGATTTTGAGATCATAGTAAAGTCAGGGAGAATGAACAAAGGTCCTAACCACTTGTCAAGGTTGGAACATGGTGAAGAACCAACTAGTATAGAGGATGCACTGTGGGATGCACAGCTACTGACCATTAGAAATATCATTGACCACTTCAAAGAGATAGTCTAGTTCCTATCAACAGAAATTTCACTTAATGAGTACAAAATTCCTCAGAAGAAACAACTAGTAGTGGGCACTGCAGATTTCTCACTTATAGTCGGACATCTATAAAAGATGGGACCTGATGAGATATTGAGAAGGTGTGTTATGGAGGCAGAACATCCATTGATCCTTGCAGAATCTCATGAAGGCATCGTAGGAGGAAATTATGTAGGAAAAGCAACTACACAAAAGGTTCCTAGAGCTGGCCTTTGGTGGCCTACCTTACATAGAGATGCTAAAGACTATTCCAAAGCCTGTGATGTATGACAAAGAGTTGGAAAACCATCCAGAAGAAATGAGATTCTATTAGCCCCATAGCTGACCCTACAAGAATTTGAGAAATTGGCCATTGACTTTGTTGGACCTATAAATCCACCAGGAAAGTGTACAGGAGCAAGGTACATAATTACAACAACATAATACTTGACTAGATGGGCCGAAGCAAGAGCATTCAAGGACTGTAGTGCCACTATAGCTACGTGCTTCACATTTGATGACATCATAACCATGTTTGGATGCCCAAAGATCATTATGAGTGATCAAGGAACACATTTCATAAATAATACAGTTGAAGCCTTGACTGAAGAATTTGCAGTCCACCATCAAAAGAGAACACCGTACCATCCACAAGCAAATGGGATAGTTGAAGCATTGAATAAGATCTTGGAGACAGTTCTGACAAATATTTGCAGTGTGAACATGGATGATTGGGATTTAAGAGTACCAGTCGTATTATGGGCCTATAGAACCACTTACAAAAAACTAACAAAGCATACCCCCTTCAAGTTGGTATATGGTCTTGAAGTTGTTGTTCCAATGGAATATTTGGTACCAAGCCTGTGAATTGCTGCCTTTATAGATATGGATGACCTTGGCGCTATTCAAGAGCGGCTTGCACAATTCGTTGAATTGGAGGAAGATGTATTCATTGTAGGATTCCATTAGCAGGTACAGAAGGAAAGAGAGAAGGCCTACCATGACAGGCACTTCAGGAAGAAGGAATTCAAACAAGGTGATCTAGTACTAGTATATGTCAACAAGTTCATAAAACATCCTGGGAAGTTCAAAACACATTGGATAGGGCCATATGAGATCTTTTATGTTACAGAGGGAGGAGCTGCGCAACTGAAAACATTGAATGGAGAATGGAAGGAAGGTTTGGTGAATGGGAGTCGGCTGAAGTTGTATTATGACAACCAACTGCCTCACAACTCTCAGTAAAAGTAGGAATAAAAGGGTCTAGGTACCAGGTGCAGTTGAAACTGGGTATCAAACATAGAAAATAATATCTGCACAAGGAGAAGGCATGGAGCAGAAAGAAAAGGCTGCACTGCGCAGTCAGGAATAGAAGTAAAATAGGAAGCTCAGATATGAAGTGCCTCGGGACGAGTCACATGTGAGTGTTAGGGGCCTGTTGGCCCTTGGGTATGGAAGCAAGCAAATATCAAGGATAAAAATGAAAAATTTGAACTTCGCGCAAGACACAGTGACTGTTATTAGGTTGAAGTGAGAAAAAGAATAGAAAAGATGGAGCGAAGTCCGAGAAAGAAAGAGGTTGGATGAGGAGATCAAGAATGACAGATAAGCAAGGAAGAAGGATCATGGACAAGTTAGCAAGCGGAAAAAGGCACCATTGGATTCTTTGGAGCACCGAGCGAGAAGAAATGAATGACAGGATGGCGAAGCCCTGAAAATATGTGTCAAAGTTGACCTAGGGTTTTAGACACCTAGGGTTTTGGTATCTAGGGTTTTGGACACCTAGGTTTCAACCTAAGGTTGTCAGTGAGTGATTGTAATGTATAGATAAAGGTCATGAGAACCTAGTCTGTGTTGGTATGATATTGTTGTTGATCTAGTTGTATTGTTGATGTAAGTAAGTATTGTATCGAGAGAGAGAAGTGATCAGTGTGAGAGCCTTCTAGTATTGTAATATCTTTAGCTGGGTGCGAAGGTCAAGTCCTGCAGCTGGGTGCACAGGAAGGGGAGAGAAAGAGAAAAGAAGAGAAGAGATCTGCTAGCTAAGAGTGCAGACAAGAATTGTATGATTCATCTTAATATATTATAAAGCACAGTTCTATGGACGTATCCCTAGAGAGGGGGTGAACCACATATATTTGGTATTGAGTGTGATTGGTATTTTATCTTTGTCATTGATATAATGTGATTTAATTACTAATTTAGATCTGATAAGGAGATGTGCAGAATAGATCTAATATGATAAGTGATATATGAACATGGTGTTATTCTTGTGTTAGATCCACTTGACATTTTCTTTGGTTATAGACATCTCACTCCTGCAAACCCTCATAGCTACATCAGATGAGACTGCATATGCTTCGCAGGTGTTGCCAAAAGGGCCAATATTTAGGGCTTGTTGGTGCACTCTCAGAGCTGAACCCTGGCTCTGCCCCTGTGCCAACAAGACCCAAAGTGGATATCGACCATTGAAATATAGGGGCCACGCGTCGTCAGATCTCTAGCTCTGGTGAATTTTCTTGGGGAAAATAAAGTTTGACTATTGAGAAGTCCAAATCCCAGATCCACGAAGGGATCTCAACCGTCAATATTTGGAGGCCACAAGTCATCAGATCCTTAACTCCGGATGTTTTGCTTCAAGGAAAAAATAAGTTTGAGTTTTCATTTTCCCAGAGCTCAGAGACCCGAAGGAGATCTCAGTCATCAATTTAAGAGAGTATGTGGCAATCATCAGTGTAGACGTGTGGCATACTCGTCGGCTGTGACAACTGGCACCTATCTAGCAATGACATGTGGCACTTAGTCTAGGAAGTCGTGGGTATATTATTTGCTTCTTTCTTAGTGACATATGTCACTTCTCTTTCATGACACATCAACATGATGACATCAAACCTCCACATCAGATGATCCTCCTGGAGGTATTATTGTTTAACGTTAAAAGTAGTGTCCCCTTCCCCCAGGGCACAATTTGGTGGGTTCTAAAGTTGGCGAGTGGCTAAGATTGGAGGTAGCACTAAATATAGTAGGTGCGCACAGATCTCATATTGAGACCATATTTATGGCCACAGTTCATTACGGGGACACAACATGCTCGGGCGAAAATTTTCTTGAGTGGTCCCGCAATTGAAACCACTGTAAAGCGAAAGTGCTACATGGCGAAAGGTGATGGATTGTGGGCCCAAAAGCGGTCTGAACCTAAACCACTTTTGAGAAGCCCCACAATAATGTGCTTGTATAACATCCTATCAAAAAGTAGTGCGTGGCCACCCCCTGAGCATTAAGTCGCATTGCAATCCCGAGAAAAGGATGTTAATGAAAATAGAGCTAGTGGTTGAAACCTCAGCTCACTCCATAAATGGAAGGCATGGAAGGCCTGACCGTGGGGACTGAACTGTCAACCTATGATACCCTATGGTCATATTTTCCTGCAAATCCCATGTCGATCTGAGCTCGCGTCTGACAGAGGGTTGCATGTGAAGTCTAAAAAAAGAACACCTTGACATAAATCTTTGATAGTTGTGACTAGGTCACACTCTTGGTGGTGGCAAATTGTTCCAAGTATAAATAGATAGTTTTAATTTTTTGTTAAGGTCGTCAACTAGTTGAGAAGAGCTCCCTATTTTGTAATGTTTGGATGCCAGAACTATTCTCTAGTTATGTATTAAATTTGAGACTTTCATGTTAATAGAAGTCATTTTCTTTTCATCTCTCTGTAAAAATTGTGCTAAAACACTCGGGCATGGAGGATCCAGTCGAGGGATGTTATGTTGTTGTAATGTAGGTTTGATTACAGTGGTATCATGACTAGTTTTATTCATCTCCCTTGTTCTCTTTTTCCCTCTTACACTGAATGGCTCGGGCATGGAGGATCCAGTCGAGTTTTCGTAGCTACATTATGATGTAGGTTTGATCATTGTGTTATTGTGACTGTGTTGTTTCGACATATTTCAGTGTCTGAAGCTTGTGCTCAAGAGTGATCTTGAGTCTGATTTTTTCTTCTCCAAGTTGCTTGAAAGCCTAATGCTCATAGTAGTATTGTCCACCTTTCTCACTAAGTCTTCCCTTTGCTCACACTTAAACTCAATTCACTAACTTAAGTTAATGTGGCCCTCACTTCCCTGTGCATTTCTTGTCCAGTTTTGTTGAACATCATTCATATATTGAGTTTTTTCCATTGACTTCCAGTCATATAAAACCAGCATCCACCAAAAACTCTGATGGGTACTAGGCTTATCCTCCTGCAATCTAAGGGTGACTCTTAGTGCTAACACAACCTATTCCAAACGACACGTGTTGCATGTTCACACATGCAACTTTATTCTCCCTGCATGTGCGACCTATTTAGATGTGCGGCCTATTCTAGAGATACCACACATCCAACCTATTTTGGACATAAAAAATGTGTGATATTTTCTCTCTTCTTCATGTCACAAATGCGACTCTCCTCCCGTGTGAAACTATCCTCCTAGGCTAAAAAATTGAAGAGAAATAATTTCCAAGAACCATAGGCTAGATTTTCCAAAGTGCAAAATTTCCTTGTTGAAATTTCCACCCAATCGCCTTATCACAAGTGCTCACTCACTTCTACCAATTCCATAATGTCATAATGAGATCTCCAATTATTATAGAAATTTTTCCACACTCCATGCATCTTTCTTTGATGGCCTTCCCTTTCCCTCTGCAAACTCATATTCCCCATTTTTCTCATACCAAAGCCAAAAATTCAAAATTTTGTATATATATGTGAGCCAAAGTCAGACATCTTGTGTATACGTAGGTTTCTCCATTACAACCCACATACATAGGTTTTTGTGCTAAAAAATTAAATATTTTGGGTTTCCATGCCATTTCATGAGATCCATGATCCTTTAACCTTCCACATACTGGAAATGCTCCGACTTGACCCTTCAAGTCTATTTGAAGGCTATAAATTGATCCATATACAAGCCTTGAAAGGAGGAGAAATATTGAGAGAAATGACACTCTGGAGAAATTTCACTTCATATTGAGTCTACATCCTTTTGTCCTTGAAAGTATGAACTTCTTTTGTTCATCCCCCAATCTCTTGCTATCTTGAGAAGGAGAAACTCAATTACTCCTACTACTTGTGATCTTGCCTTTGTGGAGGATTGAAGTGGTGAAGGCCCACGTGGAGTGACTTGGTTTCTCGGTTCCGATACGTTTCATTACAAAAGTTTGTCACCTATGTACTTTTGCTGATTACATTATTATAACGAATGTTTTCTTGTGCAATTATATGTTACAAATATTTGTATTACTTTCCATGGGCATATTTGTTAACATGTTAGTGGATTATGATAGTTTATATGCTAACGTTTTATAAAACTTCCATATGCTTGTGTATATTGGTTTTTGAGAACAAGTTGCAGGTGTCAAGCATTGGATCGTGAGCTCAACCATGGTCTTCTTCGGACGTCCAGACGAGGTAGGCTTCTAGCCTTCCTTTGTTAGCATTTCCATTTATCTAGCATACTTGAGATTAGAGTTGATTTATTGGTGTCATTATGTTTGTTGTGGTAATTTACCCCAACCCATAGAAAGAATTTCCTCGAAAAAAAATTGGCGACTCCACTGGGGATGATCTCCCTTTTGGGGTATTAGGTGATTTTTATCCTTTGTTGCTATCTATTTTCCTGATTTTTTGTGTTGCATGTTGCTTGACAACCTCTATTTTTATTTATATCTAAGTTTCTTTGCCTAACCCTTGCCCAATCAATGTCATCTTTGGCATACATGTTTTTTCCCTTAAAAATAATGTACATACACATGTTTTCTTTTATTAGGGCGCGTACATATGCATGTGTTCCCTTAATAGTCACTTACACTATTTTGTAATTCTTTTTGGATAGGATGAGTGTTTTTTGGGTGAGTTTTGCTAGTTGTCGAGACTTCTTGGGTCCTTGTCCTCACTGTTGAGTTCCTACAGAGTGATAGGAAGTTGTGTCATTGTTGAATTTTTTGGGCTAACTCATTTCTTGTCATTTTTCTCATTTTTTGTCCTTGCATTATTGTATGGGTGGTCACTTCTTGGTATCATTCTTGGATTGTATTCTTGTGCTTGAAATAGGGTCTTCCCAACAGGTTGTTTATTCAGTACTCGCATTTTCATTTCATTTTATTGAAAATACAAAAAACAATTATTTGTTGCATTTTATTTATAGAATTTGCACTTTTTTCTGCACTTTAAACGTGTTAGTTTTGGAATGATAGGAAATATTGCACTTCATTGAAATTGAAGAGATTGCATCCTATGCACAACATTTAGAAGCATACCATTCTTTGAAAATCAGTACTAGTACTTAACAATGTTTTTACATTTTCTTCTTCTTCATATATGTTGAGTCATAACACCATCAGTTTCACAATTGCACCTCTTGAGGCAGAAGCCACTAAAATTAACATTGAATAATTAAAATTGATTAGAAATTATTTTTTATTTTCAGAGTACACAAACAAGCTTAGGATATAGGGCCTTGGAATATGATTTTGTGAGTAAACTTCTCCAAGGCTATAAAAGTCAACGTATGTATCTAACCAGGGAGTGGTGAAACCCATTGTGTAATTGGTGTCCTCGGGAGGCTCTGCTTACACCAAAGTTAATCATGAGGTCAAATGAAGTTGGTTGAAGAGATATCCCTCTAATAACTTCCTAGAATCAACCATATTTCTGGGGTTCTATTCATATTTGGGGGTTTCACTAGTACCTTTACCTCCTTGAGAGGCGGTGCTTTCGAGACTTCGGTCTTTGCTACCCTTCCCATATAGTGGACTGGACCTGTGATTGTTGACCCAAGAATTGGTCATAATGTGGTGATCATAGTTTCTTGACCTGGGTATCCACATAGGTTTCTTACATGGGTTATTCTGCAGGTACCCTGAGTAAGATAGGGATTGGACAACACATGGAATTTATGGAGGATTTTCTCTCCGGAGGAATTTGACCGACTGCGCTATGAATCCCATAAGGGTCCTTGTTGGTTTTTATATACTTTTATACTTAGGATTATTTATTGGTTATTATGATCCTTCCTTACTAGCATAGATTGACCCTGGTTCAGATTTGGTAAGCTCCCAACAAAATCCCTCTAGAACTATTGGCCCCTTTGGTAGACCATAAGGAAATCCAACACATAGGGTTTACTACGTGGTCTCACCCAAGATAGCTCTATGATTTGATGCAATACTCACATTTTTTAAACTTGGGAATGAGTGGAGATCTATAGTTGTATCTCGTAATATTTATTGATCTAGTCTAACATCTGATTATAGTAGTCATTCTATTCATGCATGTGAAATACCAGATCTAAATAGTTAATTCATTCATCTAGCATTCGCCATACAACAATAATAAAGACACATACAATCATTCAAAAAACACAGGTGTTACCGTGGTTCACCCCCTCTTGGGCTACGTCCACAAAGATCTGGCTCTAAATCTCTTCATTATGGTTCAGTAATATGTCACACCACATGTGTTTACAATCTTAGATCTCACTATCCTCAAGAGGCTCCCCGATCCCTGTGAGGCTGACTAGATCACACCAGGATCCTTAGCCTATGATATAACCCTCGGTATCGAGTCACTCACTACTTCCCTAGCTCACCAACTTACTGAGTAGTACAATTATTACAACTCTCTGTCATCTGTTCTTTGGTCTTGTCCTCTGTCTCTTTCTCTTCCTTTCTCTGTCTGTCTTCATCTCTTATTTCTTCCTCTAAGTACTATCTATTTATATTCTTGGCTCATCAGCCATTAAAATAAATTACAAAATCCCTAACCCTAGCATCGTGTTGGCAGCCCCACATGATATTCATATTTAAACAAGAAATTGCATGTTCTGTAGCTACCTTCACCTCGGTTTCATAAACATTCACTTCGAGAACTTTGAGATAATTATTGGGTTAAGAAATATTTTGATTAATTTCTTATTGTCTACGCTTTCATTTTATTTTATGTTTGATTCATGACTGTAATAATGAATCAAACATAAAACCTAGCTTGGTGTTATAATTTCTATGCCTTAGAATGTATTCTTTTAAAGGTCGTCATGCTTATATCAAATCTAAATCCAATGTTTGAGTGACCTGTTTTTCGATGTTTTGAGTTTTGATATAGTTATTATATGGTTCGATGGTTTGTATTCAAGAGCCTTTTTGATATATTTGATAAACCCCTTGCAAATTCAATAGTCATGTTAGTAGTCATAACAATCAATGCTCACCTATTGTACTTGTGTCCTTGCCTTACCTTGCTGGCACAACGTATTAATGAGCCAATCATTGCATTCATAGGGTTTCGGTACTCGGTATGCCTGGTCCTCATTACATGGAATGGTAAAGCATCAATGATCAAACCCTTGGTGTTTTCTCCCACTACCTTTTCTATGATAACAAACAGTCTTTGTAATGGTCATTTCTCCACTATCCATTCAGATTTGTTCCTATCGCTCCTACCATTCAAACCTAAAAATATTTTGAGTTATCCTTGTTACATTATGGTCACATTTTTCATGGCTCTTGTCATTCGCTTGGACTCGAATGGGTGTGAGGAATTACTCTCTCATGACGATGCGATCAAGGAATTAAAAATCCAAGGCTGGGATGTTTTCATTAAAATATGTGAAGGTTATAACCTTCAGGTGGCGAAGGCTTTCACACAGACCTTCAATGGTTGTAGAGAAAAAATTGGGGATACACAATTAGATTTAACCAAGGGGTTATTAAGTGAAGAAATAGAGCTTCCATCGACAGGTGAGAAATGGTTCAAAAACTCATGAATTGAAGGAGTTCCATGGAGCCTGTTTGTGGCGTCCCGAAAAATCAATTGTTGCAAAAAAGGTATTCCCATCTCCCTGGTTAAACCTAGGTGGCATAGCCTATTGTTGATTCTCAAAAAATTCATGACATATGAGGGTCGATACATATTAGTATTCCTCTACCATATTCACTTACTTATGAATTTCATTGGTTTTGAATTAGACATGCCATTTTATCTATTGAGAAGTCTCTATAAAATGTCTAAGAGATATAAAAGACAAAGTGTTGATTCAAGCCTGTTCCATCATGGTTTGGTCAATATTTTGTTGATGCACCACTTTTCCACCATGGGTGACTGTTGGGAAAGTTTCTTGATAAGAAACAATTTTTCCCAGACTCTTCCTATGGTAAACCCTATCTTAGACGAGCCACTGATTAAAAACCAGTCTGGTTTTTCAATTGATATGCCAGACTCTACCAGTAGAAACCCTCTAGACGTCGGGATGTTCAGAAAGTCTTCACCTACAAGATTTTCTAAGAAAGGGAATGTTAAGTTTAAGGTTATTAATCCTTTTGTTCGTGAAATTGAAGTTATACCGATTGTTATTATCAACCCGGATGTTGAAAAACCTCACGAAGGAATAACAAAGAAATGCACAGACCTAGGGTTCAAAAAAAAAAGGGCAGGTCGCCAAATTTTGAGAAAGATTAGGAACCAATCCAACAGTCGTCTGATCTCGATCGATCCAATTGATATCGACGAGTGTTCAGACCCTGAGATTGAAGAGTTCCTCATTATAGAAGACCTAGATTTGTAGGGTTACAGGAAGAAAGTTATTACTCCTATTGAACCCTACGACTTTGTGACAAATTTTCCACCATGCCTCAAAGGTAAGGAGGGGTTATCTGGTATCAGGCCTAATCAAAAGAAGATAACAAATAAGGTGGATACACCGATGTTTGACCATGCACTCCATAGATCTACCATTCCTCCTATATAGTGTGATGCTTGTTTCCATTGGATCGAGCGGTATTACACCGATATCCCCCTTCTTCAGGCCTGAATCAAAACACTTACCGCTCAGAATATATCATTGAGACAAGAAAATATCGAACTCAGAATGCATGCAAAGAAGAAGGCTAAACACATCAAGAGATCCGGAAACATAGTAATAAAAAATGCAACAAGTGTCAAAGCAATAGTAAATTCTAAACTACCTGACCCATCTTTAGTCAAATTTTAAATGGTAAAACCGTTTTCTCTCTTGTTTTATTCCAGTTATCTATTTTGAGTTGAATCGATTTGGAATTTCATTTTTTTTGCTAATATAAGAATGGATACATAATCTTTCGATTCTGTAGCCAAGTCTCTTTTTAAATAAAAATTAGAAATTAGTTATGGGTAATTTTCTAACTTATTTTTTGTTTTGTTTTTCAGGAAATAGTAGATCTTTTTGCTGATCATCTGGGGGAAACATATTAGATTATGCATCTTAATGATTAGTAGTTTATTTTTTATTTGTTTTGCAAAAACTTTGATCAATTATTGAGTAAAATCAACTCTGATTATGAGTGGCTATTAGGCCACTATTTTTGTAATATTTTTTTATTTTATGAAATCCTATCCTGTCCCGTGAGATAGGAGAATGTGATTTGAAATCACTTTAAATACTGTTCATTTTGTAAGTAAAAGACATCTTGGCCTAGAACAGATTATGGACAAATGATCTTTAGAACTTAATGGACCATCTTTTAGCATTACGAATTTAGACCAATGTGAAGATGTCTCGTTTATGTTTTGTCTTGTTTATTTTGGAATATTAATGTGTTGTATAGATTTAGTCTCGATGACATAGGATGTTCCACTTTATTCAATGTTTTAAATGTTGTTCATAATTTGTTGTCTCACAAATTATCACTGTGATCGTTATATCGATTTTAATATCATGATTTACATATGATGTTTAGTTCATTGATAAAATGAATGCTTTACATTAATATTTATGCTACTATAATCATTCATAATTATAATAGCATTGTACATACATGTCTACTATTTTGTTCTCATATCTTAGCTATCAATAAACACCTAGAGTTTATTTGGGAGGCATCAATACAATCCTGTCATAGATTTGTCTTACAGGTGGGACAACCGAAGTTTTGAATCTCACAGAGGCATAGACACGGTATGAAATTAATCTCAAGTTATCTTTATTTCCATTTAATTTCTGTTATGTTACTTATTAGTGAAACAAGACAGTTTTAGATTGGCTTTGACCATCACTCTATCCTTGTTTCATAACATATTTAATTTAAGTTCTTAGATTTATGAATAGAAGATAGTAAATATAAAAATGTGCTTTCTTTATCTACTTTTGAAAACAATAAACAAACATTGATTTTGCAAGGCATCCACTAAAAAAACTTGCAACCTGTAATTACTATGTACATAATGACATGGTCATATTTATCTTTGTGTTGAATGTATTTGTAAATAATTAGATTAAAGTTTATATATTATTATAGTTTTAGCATTAGTTAGTTTATTTCTTTGTTTTAGAACCCTAGTTAGATAACGGAGCCATTAAACCCATCAAAATAGGTTACACCAAACGACTTGGGTTATTTAGACAACCCTGAACCGAATCTATTCTTCCAGTTGATGGCATGTCAATTTTTCTCATCAACAAATGGCACTAGAAGGAGGGCCTAGATTCAATTAATGGCATGTGGAGGTCGCAAGACTCATCCCCCACACACTCGCTCCCCTGTCGTAACGCGTAGTTGCTCAAACAACAACATTACACTTGAAACAACAACTACCTGAAACTATAATACTAAGATTCCCGTTGAACTAGTGACACCGGCTCCTCAAGGGGACGACATCCAAGAAATTGTTCTTCAGTCACTCATAAGGACACATAGTGCCTTAGCCTGTATCAGACAACCTGGTAGGCTACTTAATCAACCCTTAGATTTCTCGAATATCCGAGAACAACTTGAAGGCACTGGTCTACTCTCAAATCCTTTAGGAGATAATACCACCGATCCTATCAATACACCTACTCTTTGAGTTGGAGGGTTTGGTATCCCACCTTCACCACCTGGTTCATCTCGATCCTCTTCAGGAAGAGATTCTTTTGATGAAGGAAGTTCCTCATCTGAATCATCTCAGACTTCGACACCACCAACACACATGGTAAACCAAAACAATCCTGGCAGACCTTGGCTCGATCAAGATGTCATGGCTATACCTGCACCAAAACATCCATTGTCGAAACACCTAGAGAAATGGTTGCCTAAGTTTGAACCAGATTCTAAACAATCTGCCGAGGATCACATAAAAAAAAATCATGTTGGCCATTAGACTCGGAAATGTAGGGCATGAAGATGTAGTATGCAGACTCTTTCCTTATACTTTTGAGGGCAATGCCTCCACATGGTATTTTTCCCAACAGCCCCAGACCATCGTCTCTTGGGACGAGTTTGAAACCTTTTTCTTAGAAAAGTTTGGAGATTATAAATCTCTTGAACTCTTGTTTATGGAGATCTCCAGTCTAAAAATGAATCCTAAGGAAAAATTAAAAGATTTCAACCAGAGATTACTTACCCTAAAGAATAAGATCCCTGCAGATTCAATTCCCGCAAAAAGTTTGATCGTCACATATTATGCTAAAGCTTTGCACAATAATATCGCCATACGGGTCAAAAGGTCTAAACAAAACACTCTATTAGGAGCCTCTAAGGAAGAAATCCAAATTGAAAAGGATATATTAAGCTTAAAAGATAATCTCAATAGTGAAGCTGAAACAACTTCATCCTCTAAAAAGAAAATAGAAATCCTTACTAGGCCTCCTCAAGCTAAAAATCAACCAGAAACTTTGGACTTAGAAAGCTTGCAGAAAGATTTCCAAAAATTATCAAATCAAGTTGCGGACTTGAAAATATCAGTCGAGGAGGCATCCACAAGCAAAGGAAGTTTTAAACCCCCTTTCAGAAAACCTTTTCCTCCCAACCAGCCTAACCCAACCACCGAGGGTCTCAATTTTTAAAGCTTGCAGTACGCTTTGCAAACTATCTTACAAGCACATGATAATTCTACTTCTTCCCCTCTTAAAATTTCTAAAAACATAGCTGAGGAAGAAGTACTAGAAGAGGAAGAATCATCCCCCAATATCTTTGGTCACTTCTCTGACAGTATTTTCCAAGCAAATTTTGAAATTGTCCACCCCTACAGCACAAGAAGCAAAACACAGAAAAATGTTGAAAGTAATGAGATACCCATTGCCTTCATGAGCTCATATTTCAAAGGAGCAGAGATTAATTATCCAATAGTATATCAACATGCATATGCTATTTTTAAAGCAGTAAACACTTCTGGTCATACCTGCTGAAATCCAGAACCAAGGTTATTGTTCCTTACCCAGCTATAAGAAATCTGCTAGTACAAAAAGAACTGGGTGAGAAAAGGGAAAATTGGATGACATCCTTACAATAGTATGACCTTGAAATAATAACTGCACAAATTGTTATAGGCCAGGGCCTATGTAAACTATTTGTTGATTCAGTTAAAGAACAGGAAAGTCAAATTAACACCTTCATTGTAAATTAGCATAACGAAAAACAAATCAGCTCTGCACAAGTTGTTGCCAATTCTTGGTATGAGAATGTTAAATTTTATTTGACTCATGGATCTGATCCTCGCCACCTTGATCCTAAAAACAAAAGAGAACTCAGGTTAAAATTTTCATCTCCCCAGTTAATAAATGATGTTTTATTTCGAAAGAATTTTGACGGTGTTCTTAAGTGTTGTTTAGAAAAGGAAGAACCAGAAAAAGTACTATTTGAACTTCATAAAGGTGAAGCTGGTGGAAACTTCGGTGGGGACACCACTACTCACAAAGTGTTAAGAGCTAGGTACTATTGGCCCACTTTTTTTAAAGATTCCCACGTGCTGTGTCGTAAATGTATAGTTTGTCAAAAGGCTGCAGGACGGGTTAAGAAGGCAACATTTCCTTTGCAACCTGTCACTATAGATTCCCCTTTTCAAAAATGGGGTCTTGACATCATAGGACCGATTAACCCTTCTTCCTCACAAAAACATAAGTATATTATTACAACAACGGATTATTTTACCACATGGTCCGAAGATGCACCTTTGAAAGTGGTAAACATGAATCAGGTAGTATCTTTCCTTAATTCGCATATCATCACTCGATTTGGCATTCCCAAATGTTTGGTATTTGATAATGCATCTTATTTCTCATCCCTTGATATGAATGTCTTTTCCTTACAAAAAGGGATTAAATTGAAATATTCCGCCAGCTACTAGCCTCAAGGAAATGGTCTAGCAGAATCAATGAATAAAAATTTGATCATGATCATTAAGAGGACAGTTTCAGAAAACCATAAGAACTGGCACAATGCATTATATAATGCACTTTCTACTGATAGGGTGAAACAAAAAACCTTTGTTGGTAATTCCCCTTTATTTCTCATCTATGGAAGAGAAGCAATCTTCCCTCCACATGTTTTACTTCCATCTCTGCAATTATCACAGAAAGTCCAAGAAGAGGACTGCCCTCCTCTGGAAAGTTGAATTAATGCCTTGTTAAAACTGGAGGAAGTAAGAGCACAAGCAAAGAAAAAATTGGATCAACACCAACAAATTGTAAAAATATGGTTTGATTCAAATTCTTCTTCAGATAGGAATTTCGATGTCGAAGACTTGGTTCTTAAATGGGATAAAATCCACAAGGGAAAGGGGGAACACACAAAGTTCCATAATATGTGGTTGGGACCATTTGTAATTTCTGAAAAATTAGGTCCTATCTCTTTTCGCCTGCAAAATTTGGAGGGACAACCATACACTTTCTCAGTGAATGGCCAAGATCTCAAAATATATTTCTTCTGATGATTCCAGATGCACCTCTCTGTACATATTTTTCTGTTTTAATTCTCTTTTCTGTTTTTTGATTTTGGTTCTTTTGATTTTGCTTGTTTTCATTGGTTTTTGAATAAATTTATGTCCGAGTCACCATTTATTTTATGGAAGGAAATCAAAAGTCTTATCCTAAAGCAACAACCAATGTCATTTCAAAGAACTAGTACTCTAAATTGTTAGAACTCATATTAGCAGAAGAAATTTTCCGTTCAAAATATTTTTCCTAGTTTTTCTTTATATTCACAAGAAGATACGATCATTATTAAAACTCTTAATGTTGTCCCTGTTTTTAAAGAAAACAACTCAAGTATGCCTTCCCATCCTCGAGAGGTTTTTCTTAACAAGAAACTAAAATTCCAGATCATGACAAAGGTCGTCAAATGAGAAATTAAATTGGAAAATATCAAGTTTTTCGAAATCTGAAATTTTCAGCATCACCCCTCTCTCTTGAATATCATAAAGTTTATGTCAAATTGTAAATAAATTCTCAAGGGTTGAAAGAACTGCAAAGTGTGGGAAGTTTCTATAAACCCAGTGAGATATTGAACAGGTCTGCTAACAATGAGTAAATGCATGCATGATGCCAAGGCAACTTCGCAGGGGTACTGAACATGCCTACCAACAACGATGCAATGTCGGGTTTAAGAAAATTATCAAGTATGACCTTTTGGAATTGATCGTAAAAATGTCCTTCATCTTGAATGGATAATTCTTGGGCAGGGTAGAGGTGTTAGAGTGGGTTAAATGACATCCCTGCCGAGGCTATGGATGCCTATTGGCAGAAACAACCTTGTCAATAGTATTGGAGTTAGTTTCTTAAACGTCGTCTCACTTGTAACAAAAACTTGTCACCATATTGCATTTGGACAGAAACACATCTGATGCTAGACTATGTGATTTTCTGAGTTTCATCGGAATGCTTGACTTGCTGTGAAATGTTCTTTAATTTTTCAATCATTTGGATCTGTCTTAACATGAATTTTCTGGTGATGTAGAGATAAATTCTTCACCCAGTATGTTGCCATTGTTGGAAGCCCCACATGATCTTCATATTTAAACAAGAAATTGCATGTTTTGTAGCTGCCTTCACCTCGGTTTCATAAACTTTCACTTCAATAACTTTGAGATAATTACTGGGTTAAGAAATATTTTGATTAATTTCTTATTGTCTGTGCTTTCATTTTGTTTTATGTTTGATTCATAATTGTAACCATGAATCAAACATAAAACCTAGCTTGGTGTTATAATTTGTATGCCTTCAAATGAATTCTTTTAAAGGTCGTCATGCTTATATCGAATCTAAATCCAATGTTTGAGTGACCTATTTTTCGATGTTTTGAGTTTTGATATAGTTATTATATGGTTCCATGGTTTGTATTCAATTTATGAAGAGCCTTTTTGATATATTTGATACACCCCTTGCAAATTCAATATTCGTGTTAGTAGTCATGACAATCAATGCGCACCTCCTGTACTCGTGTCCTTACCTCACCTTGTTGGCACAATGTATTAATGCGCCATTCATTGCATTCACAGGGTTTCGGTACTCTATATGTCTGGTCCCCATTACATGGAATGGTAAAGCATCGAATATAAAACCCTTGGTGTTTTCTCCCACTACCTTTTCTATTGTAACACACAGTCTTTGTAATGGTCGTTTCTCCACTATCCATTCAGATTTGTTTCTATCCCTCCTACCATTCAAACCTAAAACTATTTTGAGTTATCCCTGTTACATTCTGATCACATTTGTCATGGATCCTATCGTTCACTTGGAGACAAATGGGTGCCGGGAGTTACTCTCTCACGACAATGCAATTGAGGACTTAAAAAGCCAAGGCTGGGATGTTTTCCTTAAAAGATTTGAAGGTTAGAACCTTCAGGTGGCGAAGGATTTCACACAGACCTTCGATGGTTGCAGAGAAAAAATTGGGGATACACAGTCAGAGTTAAATGAGGGGTTTGTAAGTGAAGCAATAGGTCTTCCATCGACAAGTGAGAAATGGTTCAAAAAATCAGGAATTGAAGGAGTACCATGGAGCTTGTTTGTGACATCCCGAAAAATCAACTGTTGCAAAAAATGTATTCCCATCTCCTTGGTTAAACCTAGGTGGCATAGCCTCTTTTTTATCCTCAAACAATTCATGACCTATGAGGGTCAATACGGATTAGTCTTCCTCTACCATATTCGATTACTTATGAATTTCATTTGTTTTGAATTGGACATGTCATTTTATCTATTGAGAAGTCTCTATAAAATGTCTAAGAGATATAAAAGAAAAAGTGTTGATTCAAGCCTGTTCCATCACGGTTTGGTTAATATTTTGTTGATGCATCACTTGTCCACCATGGGTGACTATTGGGAAAGTTTCTTGATAAGGAACGATTTTTCCTAGACTCTTCCTATGGTAAACCCTAGCTTAGACGAGCCACTGATTAAAAACCAGTCCAGTTTTTCAATTGATAAGCCAGACTCTACCAACAGAAACCCTCTAGACGTTGGGATGCCGAGCAAGTCTTCACCTACAAGATTTTCTAAGCAAGGGAATGCTAAGTTGAAGGTTATTAATCCTTTTGTTCCTAAAATTGAAGTTATCCCGATTGTTATTATCAACCCAAATGTTGAAAAACCTCGCGAAGGAATAACAAAGAAATGCACAGACTTAGGGTTCAAAAACAAAAGGGAAG
>JASDQU010244192.1:60357-73797 GCA_032191745.1 Picea mariana | reverse complement strand
TTAAGGTCAGCAATGTCTTGGTGATGTGGCATGGCCAACATTGGGAAAACGTCTTGATAAAAAATGGTCTACAACATTTATCTTCAACAATGTCTTGGTGATGTTATTTGGGTCATAGTTTCTCAAGATTATAAAAATCCTTCATTGTTGTTGTTGTGGATGACAAAAAAAAATATGTTTTTGTATCGAACAACTTGTGAATTGGCTGGATCTGCCAGGACTAGATAAACATAGAAGGTATTATTTTCTACTAGGAGGAAAGATCTGATGCAGAAAAGTCCATTGAAATACAACCCCTCCCTAAAGGCTAATGCATCCCATCCTGGCATGCCAAGTGACAGCCACACTAGGTGGACCTTCTTCACTCAGAGGACACAATAAAATATGAAGCATACACAATTTTTTTTTAAAAATGGGAAAACTTGAATTTGTTTGACCAACACTTCTATTAAAATTCAGAATTATGAAAACATATGCAAATGCCTCAATGGGCTTCCACTAGTAAACTAATTACATGGCCAAACACTCTTTCCCTCTAAAACAATATTTGAGAATGCTTGCAGGTCTAAGTCTTAGCCAGGTTTGGAGATGCTCAAGCGAAATTCACAAAACATAATTTTGTTTGAACCTGAGTTTCTTCTGTTTGTTGCTGCCAAGTTCCTTTCTGCTGCTTTGCCTCTTCTATTTCTAGTTCACCTCTTTTTCCTTGCCTTGCTCTACTTTCTTTTTCTCCTCCAAATATCTGTGGAAAAGCTATCCTACCCAACATGTTCTCCCTCTCAATTACAATTATACCTAGTGCTTCCAAAAGGAATTATCTTCTTCTTCCTTCCCTTCTTCTCTTTCCGCATAAACTTCCATGCTCCGTGAACCACCTCTTCTTTTCTCTCTTCCTTTCCTTCTTTCTCTTCTTTGTCTCCCTCTCTCATCTCCCATCTCCTTACTGTGTTTCTCTTCTATCTTACTCTCTTATCTCCATCCTTTGTGCTTAGTCCTCTCATCCTCTCTCATTCTTTTCCTCTTCTTAGCGGGCTTCCCTTAATTCCCATTTGTTTTCCTTCTTCCCACCGTCTCCTCTTTTCAGTAACTAAATGACCTCTCATAAACGAAAAGAAGCTCAACCTCTCAATCCACACCAAATGTCCTCCCTTCTTACCTACCTTACCTCCATAAAAAATTTAAAGTCATGTATGAACGGCCCAACCATCATCAAACATCCCGTAAAACCTCATGTGGAGCCTAACGTTTGGTGTCCCATCGAAACAAAGGGCCGTTGGACTAGATGGCAAAGATCCAATAGTGGAGGAAGGGGGAGAGATTGGATGCGAACGAAGATGACGCAATCCCCATCCACTTTCGAAAAGCACGAGGGTCGTCTGATCAGAGGTCCAGATCCGACAGTAGAGAGGGGCTTTTGGAGGCCAACACTAGTGACATCATACAAGTCCCTATGGCATTGTCTAACTATTTTATGTTTTTGTTTTTTTTTCAAAATCTGGCGACATAAATCTGGACGAAATTGCAATTTTCTGTTGTTTAAATTGTTTCTCTAAATGCATAAAAGGATTCAGAACGATGAAAAACCTAAAAGACACTCGGATTACACAGTCTTAGTCACTCAAATATGAAGATTCAACAAATTCGACAAAATAAAATAGAAAATATCCCCGGGAAGGGCCAAAACGTAGAATGTTTAGACTACGACAATAGTCCCCACTACCTCTGAAATACATGTGGGTCATTAATTTGGCTAGATTGACGGCACCTGAAGGAAAACGTTTTATTTTTTGGCTCTTTTCTAGGGATATTATCGAGTTAATTTTGATTGAAATCCAACAAGAAATTGTTGGATCTGAATATTTCAGTGGTTAAGTATGTATAATCAAAGTGCCCCATGGGTTTTTCAGGATGTTGAATTCATTTATGTATTCAGAAATGCAATTTAAACTACAAGAAATTGCGATTTCACCCACATTTATATCACCGTATTTTGGTGAAAAAGGATAAAATGTAGAAGGTTTAGACAACTCCCTCTCAAAGCTCCTACACCAGACACTCCAAGTGAAGGAAAAACATGACCTCATGTTAAGGATAATGGCCACTATTAAAATTCGATTGGCGCTCCCTCAAGTTACATGACATTTTGACATGCTCACAAGCAAATTTGTCCCTTTTTCATTTCTTCTCTCCAACTCCATACTTTGAACCTTTTTTGCTTCTGCACTTTGATTCCAATGACTTTATCATGGTTCATTGGGCCTATTTTCTTTGCTACAAATAAATCTCTTGTTGAGCAAAATGACTTTGTTACCGCCTAAATTGTCATCCAAGCGGAAAGACCAACCAGAGATTCTACTTTGAGGCCACAAGATGGGAGTTGCATCAGTAAAGTGTGACCTCTGTACAATATCCCCTTCACTTTAGGCCGACTCCAAGGGCCAAGGGGATATCCTTATCTATCAATGATAGACCTTTAAGTAAACTGTAATGTTCCCAAGCCCATTTTTTCGCCGGGGAACACTAGCTAACCACTGAATCAACTGTTTGATTGTTTATGTTTGCAGGTTGGCCACTGATATTTCGGCCTTAGGGTTATATTCAATTATTCAGTCCAGTTTTATCAAGATATATTCAATAAAATGCAAGATATCATCAACACACAAGATATGGAACCACAAAGCACAAATCTGACTTTTTATTATGAGAAGAAGAACTTGATACAATATAGAAGCAGATCTGGAATAACATCATATGGCTCTAAGATAAAGATATGAGCTGCTACAAAATGCTCCAGAAAATACAAGATAATCCTCCCAAGGCCGGATGCAAGATAAATGATCCAATACAAAAATCTAGGATTTTACCCAACCATCTAGTTGTTGGCACATCCTGATGAAGGAATATGAAGACCAAGGGTTCAGCCCTCCTGAAGGAATATGAAGACCAAGGGTTCAAACCTCCTGAAGAAGACCTCCAAATGCTACCAAAATCTACCAAGAGATAGATCAGGGCAAGGTAAACCCCCTCTTGAAGTATAAAGTCAAGATACTAAGTCTTCCCCCTCCAACTGCTGAAACCCTAATTTGGTACGACCTTCTTGAAACCCTGAAGTAACAACAATTTGGCCTCGATGAATGAGGCCTCCAAATCACCTAAAACTCTCTAGGATGATAGATCGGGCAGCTATAAACCCCTAGGAGAAGTTTCAAGATCAGATCTGAGGTAGAGCCTCCTAGATATGAGAATCACTGAATCACTAAGATAACCTCCTTCCTTCAAAGTCGTCCCAACCTGTAGATAATAACTTGGCCATAGTAACTCCTCAAGAAAACCTTTGAATTGATGAGCAAGGTCCTACAAGCAAAACCCAACTACTAGAATCTCCAAAAGCTCTGTCAAATAGCTCGATCGAACTGTTCTTCAAGCAATGGTGCGCCCTTGCTAGAAAAACCTAACTGGTACGACCCTGCTGCTCTCTTGAATAGATGATGAGTGTAGAATGGTGTGGGTGGAGTATTTCATCCCCAAGACCAAGCTTGGAACAAGGTGAGTGGAATCTTTCACCACTGAGTTGTTCTCTAGGGTTTGTAATCTCAAAACCCTTAAAACTGTGTTCTCAAGAGCTCAACAAGCAAAATACCAAATATCCAAGATGAATGAAAGGTGTGCCCTAGCCTTTATTTTATACCTCCATTCTATTTTCCTGTTGAGTTAGTTTAACCCCTAGGTTCAACTCCTAACTCAACCTCCAGCTTTCTAATTCTTCATTGAGTTACTTTTTTCCTTTTTTTCCTTTTTCCTAAGTCAACTTCAAAATATAACATTAGTTTGGTCGACTTTCCCCATGCTGTGTGAGACTATGGTCTAGTGGGGATGTCTAGACCACTAAGTCTTCCCAAACCTCTTCATCAAGAGGTGGGGGGCATTACAATCTCCCCTACTAGAAATTGCTTGTCCTCAAGTAATTCCAAACATGTCTCCCACACCACCTGTTTGTCTCCCACGTGGCATCCTCAATGGGCAAATCCTTCCATTTGATCAGGTACTCTTTGATGCTTCTCTTCTAGATCTTCTTCTCCCAAACCTCCAATATCTCCTCTGGAATCAGAACCAACTGCCCCTCTTCATCTAGAGGTGGCAGCACCTCAAGGGGCGTGTTGTGTTGGCTGATGGCCCTCTTCAGGCAGGACACATGGATGACATTATGTATCTTGCGACCTTCTGGAAGCTCCAACTAATAAGCTACAACCCTACTTTCCTGATGATCTTGTAGGGACCAAAGAAACATGGTTGGAGCTTCTTTGCTCCACTTATTTTTATAGAAGCCTACCTGTATGGCTGGAGCCTTCAGTAAACTAAGTCACCAACCTCAAAAGTATGCTCAACCCTGTGTTTTTCTGCTTGGACCTTCTGTTAGTTATGTGCCCTCTGTAAATGATCCTTCAACTACCTGAGGATAGCCCAACTTTGTTGTACCCAATCATATACCATCGGGGCCCTGCTGTCACCAATATGAATCTTTACGAAAGAGAGTGGGTCATAACTGTACAACGCCCTGAATGGGGTCATGCCTATGGACATGTGATGGGTGGTGTTGTAGCAATATTCCCCCAAATGTATCCATCTGAATCATGCCTTCTGCTGCCTAGCCACATAACTCCTGAGATAACCTTCCACCCATTTGTTGACTATTTCGGTCTGCCCGTCCATTTGAAGATGATAGATAGTACTAGCAGTCAAGGCTGTACCAACTAGCCTGAATAATTCCTGCCAGAATGTACTCATAAATCCGCTATCCCTGTCAATAACAATGGTTTTGGGTAAACCGTGAAGTCTGAAGATCTCCCTGAAGAATAATTCGACCACCTGTGTTGCACTGAAGTCTGTAGCAATGGAGAAGAAGTGTGCAAACTTCATCAACCTTTCCACCACCATGAAAATACAATCCTTCCCCTACGCCTTTGACAAAACTGTGATGAAATCCATTTATATGCTTTCCCATTTGTGCTCTGGGATGGGTAGGGGTTGCAGCATCCCTACCGGGTGAGTGTGCTCATCCTTATTCTCCTGAAAAGTAGTACACTCTTTGACGTGATTCATCACATCCTCGTTAAGGCCCTTCCACGAGAACCTCTTCCTCACCTGTCTGCATGTCTTTACAATCCCTTGGTGCCCTGCCATTGGTGAGTCATGACATGCTTGTAACACTTTGGCCTTGAAGGCCAATTCAGGAACCAAAAAGATTCAGCCCTTATAATAGATGATTTTGTCAATGACCATGAAGTTATTGTCCTATATTTGCCCATCTATCACCAACAAGCGAACTAATTTTCTGAGTATTCCATCACCAAGTGGTCCTTCCAATCAACTGACACATCTATCATGGCATAAATGGATGGCCCTCTGAACAATGCATCTTCCACCACGTTGTTTTTCCATTTGACGAATTCAATGTCAAAGTCGTAGGCCTTATTCTGCTTACCCATTTCTGTTGCCTTTCATTTAAGTCCTTCTGCTCCAAGAAGTACTTAAGACAGTTATGATATGATTTCACCACAAACTGTGCACCTACCAGGTATTTTCTGAATTTGGCCAGAGCGTGCATGATGGCCAACATCTCTTTGTCATATATGGTGTAAAGTAACTCAGTTGCCCTGATTTTTCAGCTCTCATAGGCAAGAAGGTGCCTATTTTGCATCAGTATGGCCCCAATACGTTCTCCTGAGGCATCACACTCCAAAGTGAAAGGTTGGCCGAAATATGGAAGGGCTAAGACTAGGCATGTGCTCATCACCTTTTTCATCTTGTTGAATGTATATTGGGCCTCCTCGCTCCATTTGAAAGATCCCTTCTTGGTCAAATCGGTCAAAGGTGCACAAAGCTGTGAGAACCCTTTGAAAAACTTCCTGTAGTAAGTGCAAATGCCTAGAAATCCCCTCAACTCTATAACGGTTTTAGGTGTAGGCCACTCCATTATGGCCTGGATCTTCTCCTGATGTGCCTGTACTCCCTTAACTCCAATGATGTGTCCCAAGTAAAGAACCCCTGTCATTCCAAATTCAAATTTGGACTCCTTAGCATACAATGATTGTTTCTCCATGATAGACAAAATTTGGTCCACCTGCCGAAGGTGTTCCTCCCACGTCTTTCTATAAATGAGAAAGTCATCAAAGAATACCAAGAGATGCTTCCTCAAGTGTTTGTTGAAGACATGGTTCATACATGATTGTAATGTGGCTGGGGCATTGGTTAACCCGAAAGGCATCACTAAGAACTCAAAGTGGCTATAGTGACACCTGAAAGTAGTTTTTGGGATTTCCTCCTCCCTCATTTTGATTTGATGGTAGCCAAAGCGTAGGTCAGTTTTTGTGAAATAGACAAACCCATGCAGTTCGTCCAACAACTCATTAATTCATGGTATGGGATACCTATTTTTGATTGTTCTCTTGTTTAATGCCCGGAAGTCAATGCACATGCACATGGTTCCATCCTTCTTCTTAACCAACACTACTGAAGAAGCAAAAGGGATAGAAACTCGGCCTGATGTGTCCCATATCCAATATCTCTTTGATTGCCTTCTCTATCTCCTCTTTGTACTTTTTTGGATGTCTCTAAGGTGTGGTGATAACTAGTTTGGATCCTTCCTATAACTCAATGATATTCTCAAATCCCCTGTCTGGTGTCACCCCTAGTGGAATAGGTCCAAACAATTTACTTTGTTTGTCAATGATCTCTTGAATATTTGGTGTGTAGTGAACCTTGCCCTTCGTTTCCACATGTGTTGAAATCCTGCACTCAGCTGCATACACCATCTATTATCTCTTGAAAATGGCCTCCATCCTCTTGGCCGTAACTACCTTAGTTGAGTTACCTACCATGCCTCAGAGAACTAACTTTTTCCCACCCTCCTTTGTGAAATACATCTCCATGGTCTTGTAGTTAGTGGTGATAGGCCCCAACGTACTGAGCCACTGTACTCCAAGGATTATGTTGGTGTCTGGAAGGTCCATCACATAAATATCTTGTACCAAATCATGCCTACCCAATGTAAGCTTCATGCCTGGAATGTACTTGTTACAAGGCATGGTGCTTCCATATGCTACCTCCACCTTGAAACCTTCAAATTCAACCATGGGTATGTGCCTCCTTTGTAGCAATGCTAAGTCAATGAAGTTGTGAGAAGCTCCCCCATCAATCAACACTCACACCTTTTTCCCCTGTAAGACTCCCCTCATCCTGAAAGTGTTGTACTTGGGCATCCCACTGATGGATGCCAGGGTGGATTTCTCCTCAATCGTACTGTCATGACATGTGGCCTCCTCATATGCAGTCTCGGTGGTGTTTGCCTCCATATTTTGGATGTGGTCGAAATCCTCCTCCTCATTGTCTGAAGTCACCTCTATGTAGTGAACTTGGCCACGACCCATGCATTTGTGTGATGGGTTCCATGGCACTTTGCAAGTGTATCATAGTTGCTTCCTCCTCAATTCCCTTCTGGTATTCTCATCCAACCCACCTCTTCCCCTGTCAAACCCCCTTGGGTCACGTTCTCCTGGGTTCATTGGAGGTCTCTGATCTCTTCCTCCCATGTTAAGAGGTTGTCTAGGCACAAATTTTAGCTTTGCAGCTGGTCCTAGGACTCTCATCCTCCAGATAGAATCCTATAGGTTGGAAGGCTTAAAATCCTTTACCCAACTATTCAAGGTTTCCATCAACCTCTCAGTGAAGAGCATCATGAGCTTGGTCTATGACACATCCTACACCATGTCTGCTAGCCTCTGGAATTCCTCAATGTACACCTCTGGTGCTCCTGTCTGTCTGAGCTGTGTGAGCTCCCAGAAATGTAACTTAGGATCCCCCTGATCAAACCTGTCAATGAGTCTTTGAGTAAACTTTGTGTATGCCACTATCTGATTGTGGCCTAGTGTAGTCAATTCATGATACCACTAATCATGAGCTTTTCCATCCAAGTACATGGTGGCAAACTTGATGGCTTCCATCTCCCTCACGGGGTTAAGCTGTAGATAAGTGTCCATCTTCTGTACACATGCCTGTGCTGTCATCTTGTCTGTACCATCAAAGTTGGGAATCTCCATCTTCCCAACTCTACGCTCAAACTCATAGTTGCTCCTGTGGTTCGGCCTAGGTTTGTTTCTGAATTTGAGTTGACAATATTGATCTAGGGACATCTGCCTTTGAATTGTTGTACTCAAATCATTGTACTTTCTGGTACACTGTGACATCTGCTCAACAAGTTCATCCACCGATTCATGTTGTGCATGTTCATCTACGAACATGGGAAAATATGGTCTAGGAGTAGCCCTGCTACCTATGTGTCCATGTGGTGCACTCCCTCCATTGCTACCCTCAGACTGATGGTAGGGAATATGCTCTGGATTATACCTATTTCCTCCGTGAGATCCACCTATCTCCCTGTTGTTATACGTTTTTGGACCTTTCCCCTTTTTAGTCATTTACAACAATAGTTCAACTATCCTTGTCTGGTTCTCATCTACCTTCCTCAAGGTCTCAATGATTTCGGTTTTTCCCTTACAGTTTGCCTCATAGTTCTCCTGTAAGTGGATGGCCATTTTACTTTCTGTCTGGTTTATGGATTTATGGAAATCATGTGCTAAGAAAGCCAAGCCCTGGGGCTCAACGCCATCATTTGAACCCTCCATCTCGGCTTCTGTTTCACTTGCCTATTTCTTCCTTCGGCCCATATAAATACTAATGAACTTCTGCATGCGCTAATCCTCATAGGATGGGAGGATCAAAGCTCTAATACCTCTGTAATGTTCCCAAGCCAATTTTTTCACTGGGGAACACTAGCTAACCATTGAATCAATTGTTTGACTATTTATGTTTGCAGGTTGGCCACTGATATTTCGTCCTTAGGGTTATATTAAGTTATTCAGTCCAATTTTATCAAGATATATTCAATACAATGCAAGATATCATCAACACACAAGATATGGAACCACAAAGCACAAATATGACCTTTTATTATGAGAAGAAGAACCTGATACAATATACAAGAAGATCTGGAATAAGATCATATGGCTCCAAGATAAAGATATGAGCTGCTACAAAATTCTCTTGGAAATACAAGATAAGCCTCCCAAAGGTTGAATGCAATATGAATGATCCAATACAGAAAGCTGGGGTTTTACCCAACCCTCTAGCTATTGGCACATCCTGCAGAAGGAATATGAAGACCAAGGGTTCGACCCTCTTGAAGAATACCTCCAAATGCTACCAAAATCCACCAAGTGATATATTAGGGCAAGGGAAACCCCCTCTTGAAGTATGAAGTCAATATACTAATTCTTCCCCCTCCAACTGCTGAAACCCTAATCTGGTACAACCCTCCTGAAACCCTGAAGTGCCAACAATTCGGCCTAGACGAATGAGGCCTCCAAATCACCTGAAACTCTCTAGGATGATAGATTGGGCAGCCACACGCCCCTAGGAGAAGTTTCAATATCAGATCTAAGGTAGAGCCTCCTAGATATGAGAATCACTAAATCACCAAGATGACCTCCTTCCTTTAAAGTTGTCCCAACCTGTAGATAATAACCTGGCCACAGTAACTCCTAAAGAAAACCTTTGAACTGATGAGCAAGTTCCTACAAGAAAAACCCAACTGCTAGAATCTCCAAAAGATTTGTCAAATAGCTGAATCAAACTGTTCTTCAAGCAATGGTGCACCCCTGCTGGGAAACCCTAACTGGTATGACCCTGCTGCTCTCCTAAACATATGATGAGTTTAGAATGGTGTGGGTGGAGTATTTCATCCCCGACACCAATCTTGGAACAAGGTGAGTGGAATATTTCACCATTGAGTTGTTCTCTAGGGTTTGTAATCTCAAAACCCTAAAAAATGCGTGCTCAAGAGCTCAACAAGCAAAATACCAAATATCCAAGATGAATAAAAGGCGCGCTCTAGCCTTTCTTTCATACCTCCATTCTATTTTCCTGTTGAGTTAGATTAACCCCTAGGTTCAACTCCTAACTCAAGCTCCATCATTCTAATTCTTCATTGAGTTACTTTTTGCCCTTTTTTCCTTTTTCCTAAGTCAACTTCAAAATATAACATTAGTTTGGTTGACTTTCCCCATGCTGTGTGAGACTATGGTCTTGTGGGGATGTCTAGGCCACTAAGTCTTCCCAGACCTCTTCATCAAGAGGTGGGGGGCATTACATAAGCCTTTTTTAGTGAATTATCTTATTCTAGCTTATGATATACTTCGATTTCCACAATATGTATGATAGTATAAAGTACAAAGGTTCCAACAAGTGATTAAATGCATTAAGATAACAATTTAAAGACAATAATATAAAACCACAATCATCCACTTAAGAGATATCAATTAAAAGCTAGTGGATATGTGTGTCAAATCTCATTATGATAAAGTATGTAACAATAACAACTTCAAATTTGCATTAGATTGATTATCATCCCAATAAATGAAACTTAGAAGAGGTTACTTGAAAAAAACCACTTTAAGCTACATTAAACCACTATGAATGAAATAGGCGAGCATAAATTGATTGTGTGTAGTGGGATTTAAGTTCCAATCAAGTATATGCTAAGTTAGAGACAAGTTTCAGGTTGTCCCACACTTCTAAATCTATTTTATTGATGAATTGTTGTAGAAATCCAAATTTTAAGTGAGAAAGAAACCAATCCAAGAGAGATATTTCCACCTTTAAAAAAGACATCTTGGACAATTTAGCTAGAGCTTAATATATGCAACAAAATAATAGCCCAACTAATTTAGAATCAAGATCACAATAGATATATGAATGAGATAAGCAAGAGCTTGAAATAAAAAGGTGAATTCCCTCTAGGGCATTCAAAGTTATGTCTACAATTCACCAAGATAACCTCTAAGTAAAATACATGTAGTTAAGAGAAATTTAAAGAAGAATTTCACCACTAATTTAAAGTGAACGATAAACATATAGAAATATTCTAGTTAATGAAATACATGCTAAGACCAATTATGGATGAACTTTAAAGAACAAAACCTAGCTCTAAGGTTTCTCCAAATCTGATTTTACTTATGTTATGCAATTTCCAGGTTTAAGTACATGTCAAAATCAACCCAAAGTAAGATAATTTAACGTTCAAAGCACAAAACTATTGGCCCAATTTGCCTCTTTAGGGTTTTAAGATCACAAATTAAGAATAAACCCTAATTAATGTAGCCTGGAAATTGAAATACGCAATTAACTTTATGCTAGACTAGGAAAGAAACCTAAAGTACGATTGTTCTTTGATTTTCCATTACATTCTTTCTAAACAAATAAAAGAAAAGATTTTGGGTTTTTGTAGTTTTGGTTCGATGTTGGGAGAAGACAAGTTTCTTCTTCTAAATAGGGTTTATGGGGTCAAGAAGAATGTCCCTCATCAAATTTGGTATGTTTTATCTTTATGGATTAGAACCAAGAGACTAGAACCCAAAGGGAAGATTAGTCTCCTATCTAATCAAGATAAAGTATGTAGATCAATGCCATACTAGAAGGGGTTCCAAAAGGAATCACCTCCACCAACAAGATCAATTATAGCTCGATAAAAATAACAAATACCCTTGCTAGGGTTCCAAAGGATAAACAAAGTAAGGAATTGAGAAAATACCAAACTAACAAAGGAAGAAGGACAAGGTTTACCCCAAAACGTCTTCCCTCCAAGTGGTAATCCTACCCCTCAATCGAATCAATCTTCAAAACTTGTAGTAGTCTTAAGCATACACAATCAAGCTTTAATGCACCAAAATAAAACCATCATAGAAGAGCTCCAATAATTGACACCACCACCACAATAGGTAGATATTTAACAAAATTGTATTCTTGAAATAAATTAGCCAACAACAACAAAAATTTAGAATGATAGGAGGAGCTTCTTTTATAGAGGAGGTTCCATCAACCTTCTCAATCTATTGTTTTCTATCTCCTTAGATATAGCCTAGGAGAAATACCAATTGATTTTCCACCAACTAACTAATGGAGACTAAGTCAAGAAATACATAAAATACAATGAAGGTGTATCGCATGTACAATATGTCCTCCAAGAGAGGAGGTCATCCAACTAAAAAGATAAAACTAGTGCCCAAGAAATCTCAACATCTCTCCCAAATGCAAGGAAAGGTTATCAACATGTGTCAAGGTACTCCTCCGATGAGGAAAAGTCAAAAGAAGTGCCAACATCCATCCTCAAAGAGTGAAGAGACCATGTGTATGGCACAAGTGAGGTCAAAGAGAGGTGATGGCTCATCAAAACATGCTCCAATTTATATAAGGGGAGTTTCCAAGGCATGAACTCCTCCAAAAATCACGGTAGCCATGTCCTCGAGTCATAATAGGCCCACACGTGCCACATGAGATATCAAACGTCTAGGAGATGCATCCTCTAAGGAAATCAACCCATCAATTCATGTGATAAATGCCTCCAAATGAGTGAATAAGGTGAGCGCTCAAGAATTTGGGATGTGGCATGGAATGAGAGGTCCAATGTAGGAATAGAACCCCCCAAACTTCCTAGGGAATTGTGACTAGTCCATAGGGTGTTGTGAATTTCCTCGAGAACTATGAAACTACCTTGGGAACTGTGTCTCTACATGAGAATCTATAGAATGATCTCCAAGAGTCCATGGCCAAAGTGTGACACGTGCATAAGGGGATCCATGCTTATGCATAAGATAAGTGTGCTCTATAGGTATGAAAACCTTTACAACATTACCAACACTTTTACGTAAGGGAAAACTGAAAATTCTTGGAAGTTCCCTAAATCATGTGTCCTAGTAGATCCACTCCAAGACTATCACATACCTACCTTGACCATAGTGACTGTAGTGTCCCCAAGGCCGAGCCCCGTTACAGATCATGATTATGCAAAGAATTGTAAATATGTTCTATAGGCTGGTGAGCCAAGTTTTGTATAAGCTGTAGGCTTATGAGTTTTGTTAGGCCAGGGAGCCTAAGTATTGAAGGCCAGGAGCCTGTTGATGTACTTGTATGTATGCAGGTCAATTAATAAAATATAAATACCGCCAGTGCAGACCGATCCACGATGAAAGAGTGATGGGGGACTGAGCGTCCACAGAATGGGCAAGGAACTAGGGGCTGGAAGGTGGGAAAGGGGCTGAGTGAGGAGCCTAGGGGCTAAGCCTAGGGGGCTTAGGCCTAGAATAATATTTTATTATTATTCCTAAAAATCCATGTGCACATTATTTTATCCTAAGTCCTTTTGAAGTACTCGTGATTCCCCAAGTGGTGGAAGGAAGGTGTACGGATGGAATGCATGTAGTTCCCAAGGTGACAAGTGTCAACCCTGGTGCATGCAAACAAAACCGAGACAGCAAGCTGTGAAGGGGGTTCAGATTCCATTCGACTCGATTGCCAGAGGGGAAAACAGTACGAACCAGTTTGCAAGAA
>JASDQU010244192.1:17911-40628 GCA_032191745.1 Picea mariana | reverse complement strand
AGTTGATAATGGAGTTTCTCTTATGGGTAATGATAATTCTTGTAAGACTTTCGAGGTTGAAAGTGTCAAAATCAAAAAGTTTGATGGGATTATAAGAACATTAATTGATGTTAAACATGTGCATGAAGTAAATAAAATTTTAATTTCTCTAGGAGTGTTGGATTATGGTGGTCACGAGTTTACAGATCAAGGTGGAGAATTGCAAGTGTTCAAGAGCAGTTTGTTGGTTATGAAGGTAAGGAAGATTCAAAATCCGTATAAGCTGGAAGGAAAAACAGATTAAAGTGATGTTGAAGTGGTATCTAAAAAAGAAAGTGCACCTACTTGTTTATGGCATCAGTGATAGGATCATATGAACAAGAAAGGGTTGGGGTTGCAGGTATCGATAAGCCGTAAGTTATTTTCAAACTTTCAATCTTTAAATTTCTGCAAGTTTTATATCTCTGTTGATTACAGTGATGGGGTTAAGGGATGTAGATTGTGGGGTCCTACTATCCACAAAATCATCACTAGCAGAGATATGTACATGGAAAAATCAATAGTTTTTCAGGATTGCAAAGGGAGATTTGTGTGCAAACTTAGGGAATCATTGTATCGCCTAAAGGTATCCAGGGAATTGTACAAGATGTTAGATTTTTTCATGGTGAGCCAAAATTTCTTAAGAAGTGAATATAGCCATTTTGTTTATTTTGAAAGTTTTGAAAATGGTTCATTCATGTTCTTAGTATTATATGCTAATGATATGCTTGTTGCAAGCCTAAGCATGTTTAAGATTAGCAGGTTAGAGGCTCATTTGGCCACGATGTTTCAAATGAAGGATCTAGGAGCAACAAAAAAAATCTTGGGCATAGGAGTACACAGAGATGAGAAAAATGGTAAGTTGTGGTTATCACAACATAAGTCTATGAAGAAGATACTGATGTGGTTCTGTATGAACATTGTGAAACTGGTAAACATCCTTTTAGTTTTCCATTGTAATTTTTCTTCAAGTTTATGTCTTGGTTGTAAGGAAGAAAAGGTTATGTCTCGTGTACCACATGCTAATATAGTAGGAAGATTGATGTTTGCGATGTAATGTTCAAATATTTCACATGCAATTGGTGTTGTTAGTGGAAAAACGGAAAAACCAAGTGAATAACATGGAAATGAGTACTTCCATATCTTAGAGGCACAGAAGCACAAATATCATCTACAGTGGTTGCATGATTTAGTCTGTGGTTATGTTGATTCAGAAGACTTGGACAAGAAGAGACTTACATCAGGTTATGTCTTGCATGAATGCAAGGATCTATTGGGTAATTTTGGACAAGTATAGGATATCGTATTCAGTGTTGGTTGAAGCATTGTGCATTAGACCAATTGTCCAGTGTATCAAAATGGATCAATGCATCATTTTGTAAGACATGCTACTCAAGGAGCTGGAGTGGTCCATACTGAAGCAAGTTGTGAAAACATGTTCACAAAACCAATGTTGTTATAGAAGTTGCGGTGGAGTGTGTCTTCTCTTGGCTTACAAGAGAGGTGTTGAATGGGCTTGGGCAAGGCATCAAGTAAATTGTTGTCAAGGTAGAGATTGTTGGAACTATGACAACAATTAGTTATGGTAATAATACTTGTAGTAAATATTTGGTAGTTCATATAACGGAGGCAGTTCGTGAACCTGTGTAACCAAAGAAAGTTCTTGAACTGATGTAAACAATCTAACCTATGTTGTATATATCCACGAAGCCTCGAGAGACATTCTAATGTTGTAAGCCTGATTATAAGCCTATCTTGAATAATAAGAGATACCAATACCTTGCCCGGTAAATGTTTAGGTTTTACCAAGTAAATCTTGTGTGTTAACTGTGTCATTTATTTGTCTTCATTGCCATATTTCTTGCATTTAATTAGTGTTTCAGGCTGTAGGGTGCTTAATAGTTGTTCTGCCCATTATTTTTCATTTCCTTACAACGTCATGGGCATCGTGAACATGACTACTGGATCTAGAGGATGCTCAACAGTCGAGTAGGAAATATGGGCACCAACGCCTGCTCATTGCTTGGTTCCAACTGAGAAGAGGCAGATGCGTCCATATCCTCTGTTGTAGTATTTAGGCAGGGTGAGGGGACTAAGCTGCTTTACAGCTGCTGCGCAACCTTTGGGTTCGTAGGTTCTGTGATTAAAGATGCTCAAACATAGGTGGACACGTAGCTTACAGAAGTTGACCAAGTTAAGTTACCTTAATTGGTGTATATGGCATGGCCGACATTGGGAAAACATCTTGATAAAAAATGGTTTACCACAATTTAAGGTCAGCAATGTCTTGGTGATGTGGCATGGCCAACATTGGGAAAACGTCTTGATAAAAAATGGTCTACAACATTTATCTTCAACAATGTCTTGGTGATGTTATTTGGGTCATAGTTTCTCAAGATTATAAAAATCCTTCATTGTTGTTGTTGTGGATGACAAAAAAAAATACGTTTTTGTATCGAACAACTTGTGAATTGGCTGGATCTGCCAGGACTAGATAAACATAGAAGGTATTATTTTTTACTAGGAGGAAAGATCTGATGCAGAAAAGTCCATTGAAATACAACCCCTCCCTAAAGGCTAATGCATCCCAGCCTGGCATGCCAAGTGACAGCCACACCAGGTGGACCATCTTCACTTAGAGGAAACAATAAAATATGAAGCATACACAAATTTTTTTAAAAAATGGGAAAACTTGAATTTGTTTGACCAACACTTCTATTAAAATTTAGAATTATGAAAACATATGCAAATGCCTCAATGGGCTTCCACTAGTAAACTAATTACATGGCCAAACACTCTTTCCCTCTAAAACAATATTTGAGAATGCTTGCAGGTCTAAGTCTTAGCTAGGTTTGGAGATGCTCAAGCGAAATTCACAAAACAGAATTTTGTTTGAACCTGAGTTTCTTCTGTTTGTTGCTGCTAGGTTCCTTTCTGCTGCTTTGCCTCTTCTGTTTCTAGTTCACCTCTTCTTCCTTGCCTTGCTCTACTTTCTTTTTCTCCTCCAAATATCTGTGGAAAAGTAAACTATCCTACCCAACATGTTCTCCCTCTCAATTACAATTATACCTAGTGCTTCCAAAAGGAATTATCTTCTTCTTCCTTTCCTTCTTCTCTTTCCGCATAAACTTCCATGCTCCATGAACCACCTCTTCTTTTCTCTCTTCCTTTCCTTCTTTCTTTTCCTTTCCTTCTTTCTCTTCTTTGTCTCCCTCTCTCATCTCCCATCTCCTTACAGTGTTTCTCTTCTATCTTACTCTCTTATCTCCATCCTTTGTGCTTAGTCCTCTTCGTCCTCTCTCATTCTTTTCCTCTTCTTAGCGGGCTTGCCTTAATTCCCATTTTTTTTCCTTCTTCCCACCGTCTCCTCTTTTCAGTAACTAAATGACCTCTCATAAACGAAAAGAAGCTCAACCTCTCAAGCCACACCAAATGTCCTCCCTTCTTACCTACCTTACCTCCATAAAAAATTTAAGGCCATGTATGAATGGCCCAGCCATCATCAAACATCCCGTAAAACCTCATGTGGAGCCTAATGTTTGGTGTCCCATCGAAACAAAGGGCCGTTGGACTAGATGGCAAAGATCCAACAGTGGAGGAAGGGGGAGAGATTGGATGCGAATGAAGATGACGCAATCCCCATCCACTTTCGAAAAGCACGAGGGTCATCTGATCAGAGGTCCAGATCCGACAGTAGAGAGGGGGTTTTGGAGGCCAACACCGGTGACATCATACAAGTCCCTATGGCATTGTCTAACTATTTTATGTTTTCGAAATCTGGCGACATAAATCTGGACGAAATTGCAATTTTCTGTATTTCTCCATGCATAAGAAATTGCAATACTGAATCTCTATGTTGCTCTACATGCAACATTCTCCAACATACTAAATGTTATTTCCAATGCATTAGAGCATTTGCATCTGAATGAAACCATTTTCATTGTAGGATACTTCAATATTGACATGCTACAAAATAATGCCAGAACAAAAGAATTGGAAAACTACATGTGCAAATATAGTCTCCTCTTTCTTTTGGACAATATAAACCATGTACAAAACACACTTATTGACCATGTATGGTTGAATGTGCCCATTTCTCAATACAACGTATTTATCTTAGACACATACTGGTTTGATCACGATACAATTGGTATTGCACTTGAATTATGAAATATACATCAAACATATTGCAAAATCATATTTCTATGTTTCAAATCATATCTCTCTAGCTTGTTGCATAAAACCAAGTTATCCAACTTCTTAGTTTTCCTTGGTTTGTAATTGATTTTGGACACAAAAAAATTTTACACAATTTTTTATATATACACATACATGGATGAACAAAAAACAAATGGTACATTCTTCTGAAACTATTTGTTACTCTATTCCTTTTATTCTATTTTATTTATTGTATGTACATATTCATTTTTTTTCCTTACATGTCAACTTATGTTCATGTTCATTTTGTTTTGTACTTTCTTTCATTGAAACAAACAGGAAAACTGGACAAGGCAAATAAATTTTTAGCACTGAGATTCACCCTCATATTTCAAGAGGATAATCTCAGTACCCATCAGAATAGTTGGTGGATGTTGGTTTTATGAGTGGAGGTCAAGTGGACAAAACTCAGTACAAGAATGATTTTAACTCTAAAACTGGGCAAGCAATGAATAGGGAAGTGAGGGACTCATTAACTTTAGTGAGTGATTTGAGTTTAAGTATGAGCAAAAGGAATAATTTGTGAGAGAGGTGAAAAAGGTTGCTATGGGCATCTGGCTTTCAAGTAGCTTGGTGAAGAAAAACATTAGGCTCAAGAGCACTCTTGAACTCAAATTTCAGACATTGAAAATTGTCACAACAACATAATAATCAAACCTACATTACCATGAAACTACAACAAATCGACTAGATCCTCCATGCCTAAGACTTTCAGTGTAAGGGGAAATAAGATAACAAAGAAGCTAACTAAAATTGGTCACAACAATACTGTAATCAAACCTACATTACAATAGAACTACAACCCTCGAATGGATCCTCCATGCCCGAGTGTTTCAACACAATTTTTACAAAGAGATGTGAGAAGTTGAATTCTATTAATGTGACAGTCTCAAGTTTGATACATAACCAGAGAATAATTATGGCATCAAAAATTACACAGTAGGGAGCTCTTCTCAACCAATTGACGACCTAATAAAAATATTGAACTGAATTATTTATACTCAGATCAGTCCACGACTACTAGGAGTGTGATCAGGCCATGCATTCAAGGCCTTTCGTCTCCGCCTTCTTTTGTCAAACTGTGCATGCATTCTTCTGTCAGACGCGAGCTTAGATCAACATGGGTCTACAGAAAAATCCGTCCATAGGGGTACCTCGGGTTGACAGTTCAATCTACATGACCATACCTTCCATGCCTTCTATTTATGGGGTGAGTAGAGGATTCAACCACCAGTCCTTCCTTCTATTAACGGATTTTTCTTGGGAACACAACGATGCTTAATTCCTAGGGGGTGACCATGCACTTCTCTCATATTTGATGCTATATGAGCACGTGATTGTGGGGCCATTAAAAGTGGTTTGAACTCATACCGCTTTTGGGCCCGCAATCCACCACTTTTTGCCACATATCTCCTTTTATTTACCACGGTTTCAATTGCGAGACCGCTCAAGAATTTTATTGTCTGAGCATGTTGTGTCCCTACAATGGAACATGGTTGTTGATCCGGTTGCGAATTGCGATCTGGGCGCACCTGCTAGATTTGGCGCCACCGCCGGGTTTTATCCACCTGTCGAATTTGGGGTCCACTAAAACTGTGCTTTGGGGTGGGGCGATACCTTTCACGTCGAACAATAACACCTCCTAGAGGATGATCTCCTGATGCTGGCCTGACGTCACTGAGTTGATGTGTCATGAAAAGGGAGGTGACAGGTGTCGGCTCCAGATGGATGCTAGGTGTCAGCACTAGATGACTTACATGCACTTTTGGCACTTCAGATCTTGGGCAGTCTGCATGTAGAGCTAGAGCTCCGAAGTGAATGACGACCGTCGATCTGGGGAGGACACATGATGCTTGATCTTTAGCTCTGGGAGAAAGCACTCCGTATAAAATCGGGAGTGGAGGTGATGAAACTCCCGAAGCCCAGATTCTAGAAGAAAACCACCACCGTTAGATTTGGATGGACACACAACAACAATCAATGGACTTCGAGAGAAAACACTCTGAATGAAAGAGGGAGGGGAGGAGATAAAACTCCCAAAGTCGGGATTTTTGAAGTAGATATTGACTGTTCGATGGAGAAGGATATGTGGTGCATGATCTACAACATTCGGTATTTCTGCCTCGCCACTAATCCTCGTGAAATTTTGACATGTCGAATACATGTGAGCCACTGATTTGATCACGACCTATGATCAGGGAAAGTCTCTCTTTTGCTGCCACACGTCGTTCTTGGATGGACCCTGGCTCCTGCTGCGAATATCAGTGTCTCACAAACACTTTGGGAGTTTAGGCTTTGGGCCTCCTTGATGCACAGCTCTTACAATCCTATGAAGTGTCAAATTCCAGAAGGGAGAGATCTGGTGACACGTGGCCTCTTGATTTGTATGACTCAGATTATTTCAGGAGTTCAGGCTTCATCTCTTCGAAACTTTTCAATGCATAACTCCCACAATCCTCCGAANGCAGAAGGGAGAGATCTGGTGACACGTGGCCTCTTGATTTGTATGACTCAGATTATTTCAGGAGTTCAGGCTTCATCTCTTCGAAACTTTTCAATGCATAACTCCCACAATCCTCCGAAGTAAACCTTCTGAAGTGATGGATTAGGTGACGTGTGGCCTCTTGACTTAAACGACCGAGATTTACTTCGGGACCTTTCGTACTTCGAGGCTTCCGGTGATACTGCTTCCAAGATCGACGTTCCTTGTTGGTTAAAGATCAATGACCCATTATTATTTCGAGAGTTCAGGCTCCGACTCTTCGGGACTCTTCAATACCTAACTTCCCCAATTCTCTAGAGTGTCGAATTCCGAAGTGAGGGATCTACCTCCATGTGTCCTCTTGACTTGGATGGCATAGATTTACTTTGGGACCTCAGTCCCTCTGCCTAGTTGTTAATTCCTGTGCGACTTTGAACTCCTAACCACCCGAGATTCGTTGATTTGACATACTCATGGGATCTTCATCTTTGAAAGATTAAACCTGTTTCTTTCTCCTGGAGTAGGAGATCGCTTGACATGTTTCCCCTTCTCAGAGATTGATGGCCACGAGCGATTACAGGATCACAACTAGAAGATACTTTAATTTCCCTCTTGATCCGCGTAATGAGAACATGCTCGTTCGTAGCAGAAATGATATGCGTCGCGGATCTATTGATCTATCCAGATCAACAATCTGGAGCGTTTGTGGGATCACAACTTACATAAAATTTAATTTGTATACTGATCCCTGTAATGACTCCCCATCGTTGATTTATCTCCAATGAGATCTGATGATCGCGACTTAACCTTGCTGAGTTGACGACTGGTCTTTCTCTCGCTTAGATCCTATGGCTGAAAATTGAATCTGCTCCTTTGTCAACTTTTCCAACCCGAAATGGGCTGCTTCGAACGCTGCGATTTGTGCCCAAGGTTGATACCTGCATAAACAAAGGACCGTGGACGACCCACTGTGATCTCAATCAATGGAAAACAAGGTGACCAATAATTCAAACCAAAACCATGATATGTGTTCATCCCTTAAAGAAGACAGAAAAACCTAGAGCCGAGGATCGGTCAATCAAGACACTAAGAAAATCCAGATCATCGATCAGAAAGGGAAACTGACTTTATCAGCCGGATGGGAAAAAATTCTAGGAAAGATGTGTGGAGAAGAGATAGACAGAGCAGGGGTGCATAATTGGGTATTCACAACAAACACACACACACAACTCTTGACAACTTTACGTGATAACATAACGCTTAACCAAAAATGTAGAAGAATACATGCAGAGGTGCATACTTCTACCCGTATTCCATATCCAACTGTTTTTCATTTACTCTTTCTATACTTGTTCCACTAGTTTGCATCTCTTTTGTTTTTTTTCCTTGGATACTACATATCTTCCTGTATATTAACTTATCTTCATGTCAATTGTATTTTCTATGCCACTATCTTGAAATAAATAAATTTGTACTCCATATTTTTTTCATGTGTTCTTGCGTAGTTGCTTGCCTTCATGTCCATTGTATTCTCTATATTTCTACATTGAAAAAGGAACAAAATAATTGAACACGAGGATGGAGCCTTATGTGCAACAACTGAGAAAGTTGGAGTACAATCTTCCAAAAGGTATGGCTATAGTTGTGCCACAAAAAATACAATGTGTATGCCTAATGCACATCCATATCGAGTATGAACAATATACACATGTTCATAGCCACTATTTCAGAAGTGACATGGACATGGGTAGTGAACCATTGCAAAGATCAACAAAGTGACAATGTCAAAGGTAAGGATTCATAGATTATGTTCTTGCTATGTTTACGAAACAAATATCTGAAGATATTTATTCTGCTATGCCATGGTAAAAAATGTTTATGTCGTTTACACCACATGTTTTTTAGATCACAAGAACTATCGACAGGTAGAAGTGAAACCTCCATCATAGTACAAGGTCCAAAAAAAAGAACATACTAATTGAACACGAGGATGGAGCTTTATGTGTGACAGCTGAGAAAGATGGAGTACAATCTTCCAAAAGGTATGGGTACAGTTTTTCCATAGAAAATACAATGCATATGCCTAATGCACATCCATATCGAGTATGAACAATATAGACATGTTCATAGCCACTATTTCAAAAGTGACATGGACATGGGCAGTGAACCATCACAAACATCAGCACAACGACAATGTCGAAGGTAAGGATTCATAGATTATGCTCTTGTTATGTTTACGAAACAAATATCCACAATTATTTATTCTGCTATGCCATGGTAAAAATGTTTATGTTGTTTACACCATATGTTTTTTAGTTCACAAGAACTATTGACAAGTAGATGTGAAACCTCCATCATAGTACAAGGTCCAATGACTAAGAGGTATGGTTACAAAAACTCTGATCGACATACGTTATCCAATTTGTGCATATATTGGAGCTTGTCATATTTTAGAATATGCTTGCATGTAAGAATGCCAAGTCATATATTTTGTATATTTCTTGTTGAAATATATATAGACAACATCTCTTTTAACTTAAACCAGGGTCTATTGAGCTCCAACTATATCTCATGGCTGAGAATGTTTTTCCCGTAGTTCATGTGTTTCTATCGCTTGATAATTATTAGACCAAGTGTTATTGTGTGAGGCATATAGTTCTTTGTTCCCTTTCTTTTTCCTCTTCTATACTTACTTGTTTTCCCTTTTCTTCTTTCCCTCTATTATCCGTTTCTGGTTCTATACTTAGTTGCATATCTATGCTCGTGGGTTCCCAGGGTGGTGGAGTGAGAAATTCTACGTCCATCTATATATTCACATCACGAGTCTGACCAACTGTCATTCATTTTCATACTTAGCCAATTTTATAGCCGCAGATTCCTGCGTAGGTGCCATCGAACTCTCATGCCCTGTGTTCGGGGTATACATCTTACACCAAAAACTTTGGTGATCTACAATTCGACCCCAGACTCCTCGAACTCCAAGTCATATATTTTATCTATTGCTTGTTGAGATAGATATAAACAACATCTCTTTTATCTTGAACCAGGGTTTGTTATGCTCCAACTATATTCCGTGGCTGAAAATGTTTTTCCCATAGTTGATGTGTTTCTATCACTTGATAATTATTAGACTAAGTGTTGTTATGTGAGGCATATAGTTCTTTTCTCCCTTTATTTTTCCTCTTCTATACTTACTCGTTCTTCCCTTTTCTTCTTTCCCTCTATTATCTATTTATGGTTCTATACTTAGTCGCATATTTATTCTTGTGGACTCCCAGGGTGGCGAAGTGAGAAATTCTATATCCATCTACATATTCACATCATGAGTCCGACCGACCGCCATTCGTTTCCATACTTAGCCAATTTTATAGTTGTGGGTTCCCGCATAGGCGCTATCGAACTCTCATGCCCCGTGTTTGGGTATACATCTTGCACCCAAAAATTCAGTGATCTACAATTCGACCCCAAAATCCTCGAACTCGCAAGCCTCACTCTGCCTACAATAACTCCATCTAACCATCCCGCCTTTCCATACTTAAGACCAAGTGTTGTTGTGTGACGCGTAAATTTCTTTGCTCCCTTTCTTTTTCCTCTTCTATACTTGCCCGTTTTTCCCTTTTCTTCTTCCCCACTATTATCCATTTCTGCTTCTATACCTAGTAGCATGTCTATGCTCGTGGGTTCCCAAGGTTGCAGACTCAAAAATTCTATATCCATCTATATCTTCACATCACAAGTCCGACCAACCGTTGTTCGTTTCCATACTTAGCCAATTCTATGTCCATGGGTTCCCGGCTAGGCCCTATTGAACTCTCATGCCCTGTGTTCGAAGTATACATCTTGTAGCCAAAACTTTAGTGATCTACAATTCGACCCCAGGCTCCTCGACTTCGCAAGCCTCACTCTACCTACGAGCTTGTTGAAATAGATATAAACAACATCTCTTTGGACTTCAATGAGGGTATGTTGAGCTCCAACTATATTTCATGGATGAGAATGTTTTTCCCACAGTTGATGTATTTATATCGCTTGATAATTTTCAGACAAAGTGTTCTTGTGTGAGGCATAAATTTATTTTCCATTTTTTTTTCCTCTTCTATAATTAGTCACATTTCTATGCTTGTAGGTTCTCGGGTAGCGAACTGAATTTGTTTATATCCATCTATATATTGACATCATGAGTTTGATCAACCGTTGTTCGTTTCCTTACTTAGCCAATTTTATGGCCACAGGTTCCTGGGTAGGCGTTATCGAGCTCTCATGCCTCGTGTTCAGAGTATACATATTGCACCCAAAACTTGGGTGATCTACAATTCGACCACAGACTACTCAAATTCGCATGCCTCACTCTACCTATGATGACTTCGACTGACCACCCCACCTTTTCATACTTAGTCATTTCTTCAAAGTTTCACGGGTTCACGGACTCCCAGGTTCACAAAAGTATCAAAGCATGTTTCTCTCCCCTCCATCCCCACCACCTTCGCCCCTTCCCAATGCAGATTAATTATTCTTTTACTAGTGACAACTCACCACAAATGTTTGAAAAGATTGGCATTAACAAGCAAAAATATCGAGGACATCTCCCATTAAAATGCATTAATGGGAGAATATTATGGAATCTGATTAGTTTCTTTTTGTCAATCTTGAATTGGAAAAAAATTGTTGGTTATTTTAGTTTTTTTAAGGCATCATCGTAGAAAGAATGCAATATTGTGCTATCCCACTATCATCTACAAAGGTGTTGACATGATCCCCTCTTTAGTATTGTGCATATATTACAACTTCACATATTTGAGAGTATGCTTGCATATGAAAATGTTTATCCACCCTTCAAATTTGAGCATGGTTTGCATTTGGGCCACAACAAATACTAATAAACTAAAATAATATGAACAATGTTTAAGTAAATATAAACAAATTATATTCTAACCTGAACATGATTTGGTCCAAGTGCGGGTATATTACATAGCTGACAATGTTTTTCCCATAGTTAATGTTTCTGACTGCCAGTTCCCGGATTCGTGCTATCGAACTCCCATGCCCCATGTTCTGTGATATACATCTTGCACCCAAAACTTATGTTATCTACAATTCGACCCCAGACTCCTCGAACGCGCAAGCTTCACTCTACCTAGGACGAGTCTGTCTGCGTCCGTCTGGCCGCTCCACCTTTTAATACTTAGTCGATTTCCCTCACCTTCACACACTTTCCCAATGCAAACTGATTACGATTTTATTAGTGACAATTCACCATAGAGGTTCGAAAATATTGGAATTAATGAGCGAAAAGATGGAGGACATCTCCCATTAAAATGCATTAAACAAAGATTTACGAGAGATTATATTACCATCCTCTAGTGTTGATTTTAAATACCATCACACAATTACTGCCACATGTAGAAATATAAACAAATCTTCATTAAAACATTATCTTTTCTCACAGGCACCCCTCGTGCACGCCAGTGGCCTGAAGTGAGTGATATTTGGATCCATCAACTAAACCTCCCTATTATCGAATTGGTAGAGGTCAATATGATGTCATCTCATTTTTTTTTGTCGATCTTGAGCTCAGAAAAATTGTTATTTACTTTAGATTTTTTAAGGCATTGTACCCCACCTTTCCATACTTAGTCTATTCTTCACCTCTTGTTGTCACAGATTTGCAGGTTCTTGGGCTCCCAGGTTCACAAAAGTTTTGAATCAGTTTTCACTCTCGTCCATCCCAGCCACCTTGACATGCTTCCCAATGCACATTAATTATGCCTTTATTAGTGACAACTCACTAGACACATCAAAAACATTGGCATTAATAGGCGAAAAGGTCGAGGACATCTCCCATTAAACCACATTGAACCAAGATTTATGGGAGATTATATTATGATTCTCTAGCATTCATTTTAAATACTATTAGAAGAAAAGCAACGTTCTTATCACCTTATGGGTGTAGCTTGACAACATTTTTGTGGAGATACCCTGAATATTTTCGGGCACAAGGACCAGAGTTTTCAGTGGTCTAGAGCTTATGACTACTATCCGTCCCCTTCTGCCCAGAAGAAAGTTATCTGGGCATCTAGAATTGCACGAGCAGGTTGTGCCCCCGATTTTTTTGACTGTAAGGAGTTGGTCACTTGCCGTGCCAAAAAATATATTCCGAACCAATGGATTATCTAGTTGCGGAACCATTCTCGAGTCTCCCTATCGCCTCAAGTACTTAGAAATATTTTAAGACATCCCAACCCAACGCCTACCTTCAAGGGAGAGAATTGCAAAGAGTTCTTAAAGAAGCATGATAATGAATTGGACCTCTTGCCAAAGTTATTAGAGAAGCCAACAGTCGCTCCTGGGGACATGACCAAATTACAGGTCAGTGCATTTAAAAACCCTTTTCGGAAAATTACATGGATTTTGACGAGGATAACGGGACAAGAAAGTACAACCAACATCTCTCGGATGATTATGTATATTTTATATTTTACGGTCAAGAACAAGCCATCTTCCATTGGGGCAAGTTTATTTCCATTGAAATCTCTTCCCAGTTATTGCAATACAGAAGGAAGAAGAAATTCTTTATGTCATCTTATTTAATTTTCACATTGGAGAATTGTTTTCCATTTCCTGGACTATCTATGTTGAAGAAGTTAAACTGCAAATTTGACCTAGTAACCTTCTTGTACCTGATATTATGGAGACACGACATTTCCCAAGATTTTTAAGAAGTCTTTAATTATTTTGTTTTAGTTTTTAAAGCATTGATATTTGGAAAGTATTTTTCCCGGTTGTTTGACCAGGGGACCAAGTTCCTGGATAGGAAGGGCACACTAGAAGGAATGGGGAACTATAATTTTATAAGAATTTTTGGGTCCAAACAAAATCCTTGCTTCCTTCCATGTCACATATCTGGTACAATGTTTTTTGTTGAAATAGAAGGGTACTACAACTACTGGTTACATTTTTCCCATGAAAAAAGAAAAAGTCAATTCATCTCTCTGGCTTGGAATGTAGAGGATTTCATGCTCAGGAATATGAGCAAGATTGACAATTTCGCGGGCCACTTCAACAACTTCAATTTGAAATTGCTAAAGAAGTAAAAGGGTTCGACCCTGATGGTATTTTTGTAGAACACCTATTGGTTGTTGGTTTCAACAGTTCTTTCACTGACACTATCCTGAATGAAGACGAATATAATGCCTTAGGAATTCCTGCTCATGACACCGACAACTTTGAGACAATACTTAGTAGCAATGATTCGTACAAGCAGAAACGAAAAGGCTGGGGTGAAAAAGGTTCCCAATCCTCGACCGCCACACCCAAGACCACAATATCTTGGAGCAGTACTCCAATGACCTACCCAAGAAAGAAAGTCACAAACAGTTCTTCAGGAGGAGGAGAAGATAAGAACCCTCCCTCTGGAAAAATTGAAAGTTCTCACAAACTTCCCGCGAGCAAAAAATGGAAAAAAATAGTCCAAGAACAGGAGGGATTGAGGGGAGATATTTATATCCACGATATTCCCTCGAAGATATGGAAATAGAAACTGACATTGACAAAATGTTCCCCAATGACGACCAACTAGAGAGCACTACTCCGCATAATCCTGAGATGGAAATAATTGGCACTGATACATTGGATAAAGAAGTGTCTTTTTCATTTCAGAGCACTTTTTTTGACAACGAATCCAAAAAAATGGTTACTGAAAAGAGAGATGTAAAAAATAAGAAAGGGAAATCTCGTTCAGAGATCAACCTATGCAACATGCGCCCTTCCCAGATCTCCCAGATACACCGAGCAACTGGAGATTCTCTGGACAACTCTATTATCATCCTTGAAGCGGAAAACGTCATGTTAAAGGAGAGAATCAAAGAATTGGAGGGATATTTAATGCCTCTTCCACTGTTTTCTACTCCTTTGGCAATGATCGGGCCCACTACACCTACGACAACGTTAAACAAATCAGCAAGCCTTCTCACATCAGCCCGAGCCTATGTGGAAAATAATATAAAGAGAAGAATGGAATTAATAACAAAATCTTGGGAGATGTCAAAGAGTATGGTCTCTTTTGGAACAAGAGAGCATGCTTTTCATGAGTATCTACAAGCAGAGCTCAAGAATGAGCAAGGTTTCTACCTCGATGTAGTTGTACCATTTCTTTTTAAAGTTACTGGTATGAAGGAATTTAGAAGAAGACAGGAGGATCTCCCTTCCCTGGATCGAATAGACCAACTAAATGCATGCTGGAAAGAAAAGGTAAAAAACCTGGAAGGTATCGTTCAAGCATGTAGCCAGACCATATCTAGAAGAGACAAACTATTCAAGAAGCTAACTGAGATAGATCTAGTTGGCAGCACCAATGAAGTCCAAGACCTGAAATCGATATTCAACTTATTTTTTTTAACCAAGAAAACATTTGATGATCAAGTTCATATCTATAAAATACAGTCATTTGAAAATTTCTATGGCATTCTTGAATATGGTCAAGATGACGTGAAAAGCTGGCTAATCGATTATTCAATTAAAAACCAAGATATTCAAGAAGCACTGCACAACCTCTCTATTGATCTAAGGGACTTGGAAAGTGAACTCTTCAATATAAAAATACGACATGAAATCAATGTGGCGCCCATGAGGAGTTACAAAGAGTGGTTCAAAAAGGATGTCGACCAAATTACCAATGAAGGGAAAAGGACACTTCAAACGGTTCCCATAACTGCCAAGGAAAGCCATAAAAGGAAATCAACAAACAAATTACAAGGCACGGGACACCATCATAGTAAGTTGATACTGATCACATTCTTCTGTCTTTGTCAATGTCTTCATCCAGTTACTCTAACAAAGCTTTAACCGAGGATTGTCAATTTTCCCTTTCTTCTTGCCAGGTCTTGTTGTTTTCCATCGTAGACTTTCTTCTTCTTACAAACTTCATTCTTGTACATATTTTCTTTGTAGTCCGTGGGAGCCCCAATCCCATTCATTATGGCAACCACATTTATATTTCACAGAATATGTACTGAACTATATATTTTTTTACAAATTCCAAGACAATTATTTTGAGAAATATTCTCAAATATATTTTGTAACCCAATTAATATGGATATAAATATTTGAGGTTGTTCTATGGATATATTCAATGTTTGGTGTTGTTATTTGAATTTTGTATTTCTTTTTAAAATTAACTCATTTCCCTGTACATGTTGCGGTCATGTTCCTATTTAATATTGTGCATATATTGCAGCTTCCTATATTTCAGAATATGCTTCCATATACAAAATGTTAAGTCATATATTTTTTCTCTATTGCTTATGGATTTGAGCAAAATTTGCAAGCCCAAAACACCCTTCAAATTCGAATATGGTTTACATTTGGACCACAAATAATCTATTAAGATGCATTAATATCAATACATTTTAAATAAATATAAACAAAATATCTTTAAACTTGAACCTGACTTTCTCGAGCTCATGCACTGGTCGCGGGTTCCCTGGTTAGCGGACTGTCAGATCCTCATCTCCATCTATATCTTCACATCATGAGCCCGACCGACCGCCATCCCTTTCAACACTTAGAAAATTATCTCACCGCGGGGTCCCAACTTAGCGCTATCAAATTCTTATGCCCCATGTTCCGTGATATACATCTTGCACCCAACACTTCCGTGATATACATTTTGCACCCAACAATTCCATGATATACATTTTTCACCTGACACTTCCATGATATATGTTTTGCACCCAACACTTACGTGATTTATAATTTGACCCCAAACTCCTGCAACTCACAAGCTTTACTATACCCAGGTTCAAAAAACTTTCAAAACATTTATCGCTCTCTTCAATCCCTGCCACATTCCCTCCCTTCCCAATGCACATTCATTATGATTTTACTAGCGACAACTCGGCACATAGGTTCTCTTATTGGCATTAATAAGAAAAAAATGCATTCAACCACGATTTACGAGAGTCCAACCGACCCCTTGGTTGAGGCTATTATAAATCTTGCACCTAAAACTTTTGTCATCTACAATTCTGCAATATACATCTTGCACCGAAAACTTCCGTGGTCTACAATTCCTCCACAAATTGGAACATGGTTTACATTTGGACCAGAAATAATCTATTAAGATACATTAATATGAATACATTTTAAATAAATATAAACAAAATCTCTTTAAACTTGAACTTGACTTTCTCGAGCTCATCGCTTGGTCGCGGGTTCTCGGGTTAGCCGACTTCCATATCCTCATCTCCATCTATATCGTCACATCATGAGCTCGACCGACCATCGTCCCTTTCAACACTTAGCCAATTATCTCACCACGGGGTCCCGACTTAGTGCTATCGAATTCTTATGCCCCCTGTTCCGTGATATACATCTTGCACACAACACTTCTGTGATATACATTTTGCACCCAACACTTCTGTGACTTACAATTCAACCCCATACTCCCGGAGCTCGCAGGCTTCACTATACCCAAGTTCACAAAAGTTTCAAACCATTTATCTCTCTCTTCAATCCCTGCCACATTCCTGCCCTTCCCAATGCACATTCATTATGCTTTCACTAGCGAAAACTCAGCACACAGGTTTTCTTATTGGCGTTAATAAGCAAAAAATGCATTCAACCACGATTTATGAGAGTCCGATCGACCACTGTTGCTTTTCATACTTATCCAATTCTATGCTCATTGGTTTCTGGGTTGGCGCAACCAAACTCTCATTCCCCGTGTTCCGTGATATACATCTTGCACCCAAAACTTCTGTGATCTACAATTCCATACTTAGCTAACTTTATGGTCACAACCTTCACTACACCCAGGTTCACAAAAGTTTCAAACCATTTATCGCTCTCTTCAATCCTTGCCACATTCCCGCCCTTCCCAATGCACATTCATTATTCTTTCACTAGCAACAACTCAACACACATGTTTGCTTATTGGCATTAATAAGCAAAAAATGCATTCAACCGCGATTTACGAGAGTCCGACCGACCGTCGTTGCTTTTCATATTTAGCCAATTCTATGCTCGTCGGTTCCTGGGTTGGCGCAACCGAACTCTCATTCCCCGTGTTTCATGATATACATCTTTCACCCAAAACTTCTGTGATCTACAATTCCATACTTAGCCAACTTTATGGTCGCAACCTTCACTATACTCGGGTTCATGAAAGTTTCAAACCATTTATCACTCTCTTCAATCCCCACCACATTCCCATCGTTCCCAATGCACATTCATTATTACTTTACTAGCGACAACTCAACACATAGGTTCACTTATTGGCATTAATAAGCAAAAAACACATTCAACCACGATTTACAGGAGTCCGATCGACCACCGTTTCATTTCATACCTAGCCAATTCTATGGTCGTCGGTTCCCAGGTTGGCGTAACCGAACTCTCCTTCCCCGTGTTCCATGATATACATCTTGCACCTAAAACTTCGGTGATCTACAATTCGATACTTAGCCAATTTTATGGCCGTCGGTCCCCAGGTTAGTGCTATTATAAATCTTGCACCCAAAACTTGCGTCATCTACAATTCCGTGATACAATTCCTCCAACTAGAAAGCTTCACTCTACCTAGGTTCACAAATGTTTCAAAGCATTTATCGCTCCCTTCCATCCCCACTACCTTCATGCCCTTCCCAATGCACATTGATTATGCTTTTACTAGTGACAACTCAACACACATGTTTGAAAATAATTGGCACTAGTGTTATTTCATTTGTGTTGTCCCTTTTGTTTGGTTCATTGATCATTGTACATTTGTTTTTTTGTCATATGTTGTACAGGAGCATGACCGACCTCCCTTCCTTTCCATACTTAGTCAATTTTATGGCCCCGGGTTCCTGGCATGGCGCTATCGAACTCTCATTCCCCTTGTTTCGTGATATACATCTTGCACCCCAAACTTCTGTGCTCTACAATTCCACTGCGCACTTAAACTCGCAAGCTTCACTCTACCCGGGTTCACAAAAAGTTTCAAAGAATTTATTGCTCCCTTCCATCCCTGCCACCTTCGCACCATTCCCAATGCACATTAATTATGCTTTGCTTAGTGACAACTCACCACACAAGTTCAAAAGGATTGGCAATGCAGATTAGTTATGCTTTGATTACTGATTAATAAGTGAATACCTCGAGAACATCTCCCATTAAAACACATTAAACCATGATTAACGTCATATTATATTATCATATATCTTCTTCATATGTTACGTTTCATATTACTTTATGGGAATATTCCATTTCATACTAATTACTTTTTTCCTACCATCTATTCCTGGGTAGATTCTTTTTCAATAACTGTACAATAAGATATAAGTTTTATCTTAAATGACTATTCAATGTAATTTCAATATACCTTTTAATAAAAACAATTGAACATAACCTTTTAATATTTTTTAAACATCTATTCTAATTACCCTTTACTTACCATACTGTTAATTTCTGTTTTTTTTACAATATTCCTCGACTCTCCCCATTTTCCAAAAATCGTCATCATGAATAATTATCAGCTGCCACACAACACTTGTTAGATTTAGTGACACCTCCATAATATTAGAATTGCGAATGGTTTGAACATTGGATGTCCTTGTTTTGTTTTTTTTATTACGTGAAATGATGTATTTTGTTTTTATTATTAGTACATTGTTGTCATAGTTGTGGGTTTGAACATTGGATGTTACTTGTTTTGTTTTTTTTTATTACGTGAAATGATGTATTTTGTTTTTATTATTAGTACATTATTCTCATAGTTGTGGATAGTAAGTGTTGATAGGGATTATCATCCACCAATTATATAGACAATTCTTGTTTCGTAATTAGACATCTTTCATTTGCCAAATATATAGGTATCTCTAATTTTAAAATTAATAGTTGAATAGTTAAATGATTGGATGATGAAAATTAAAATAAAACAAGACTATTAGATGTATCTTCATCATGTTGCACTCTTCATCCTATTTCCAAAATCACCTATCAACTTAATTACATTGAAAAAAACTCAAAGAAATTGCAATGTTTGCCATGTCTAGTCTATAATATTTATGTACATCAATAGAGAAAAATGAAAATCTTTTCGAAGGTGGAAAAACTTATCATAATTCAGTTATCAATGACACTTGGGATAGCCATTAGCAACTACTATCTACAAATTCAAGCTCACTCAATATGGTTATTCAAGAAAAATCAACCACTTGAAAAGACACAATGGTCTCTAAGGGCACAAACTTCTTCTCTTGCTAAATGCCTCTAGGTATTGGGTTTTTACCCTGATTCCTTACATCCTAGGAAGACAAGCTATTAACCAATCAAAAGAAATTTTAAGGTCTTACTCTAGGACTAAAAGGGTGTTTCAACCTAGATAGTGGGGTCATCTAATTTCTAGAAGCATCTAAATTTAATCCCATACATGAGACTAGGTACAACAGCCTATTGCAATTTAACCTCTTGTCCAGGAGGTAGATAACAATGAAAATGTAATCACATATTTTTAATAAATAATAATAATAATAATAAATCATTTCACATGTTTATATTTATATTTATGTAAAATCTATGTAGATTTATCTTAACCTTGAATTTATTAAGTATTGGGATGGATCAAATTTCTTGAAGTGTAATTTTTTTTCTAAATTTTTGCATCATCAAAAAAGTTTACATTTCAAAGGGATTTGATTCCTCTCCCCACTTGATAGATTCTTTCACTTATCGGCCACACTTACCCTCTTACCTTAAAAAACTAGACTAAAACATGCTATAGAGAGTGTTTGTCATGATGTTATCAAAACATCTTCATGCGAATAGATCAAACCCTCATGTTATCATTCTTGCCAAATTTGGCACAACCCCACTCATAACTTCAATTATCTTTCATGCGGTGAAGATGATATGCAAGCTCAAAGGAATGGGCAACTCACAGACTTGTCTGCTTAGATATACATATTGTGCTGTCAAGTCCTCTTTGGAGTAGCGAGAACCTCGGATTGATTTATGTTGGAATGTGAGAGCCTCTTCATTGACCTCAATATTCACAAACCACCCTCTCATAACTTTTTAGTGGATGCTCTTTATATCTCCAAAGGAAATATAAACAAGGGTATTTGTACCAAGGTTTACAAAGCCTTAAACAAGGGTATTTGTACAACGGTTTAAAGAGCCTACCTCCAATGCACATGGTTTCAATGTATAGAGACAATTTCTTCTAAACTTCAAAAATACTCCTCCAACATAGTGATGGGATCCTCGATCCCCCAAGGTGCACCATGCTCTTAGTTATTTTTCACCCTGGGTCCCTCTCGCTAGTTCAAAAATTTCTCTCATTAGCATCACATTGAGATAGATTATCATATTCCTTGGGAGCACCACTTCTTAGAACCTAAGATCAAGGACCAATTCATGTTCATATGCTCTCTTTACTATGATATTAGAGAACTATTCTTTTGTCTCTTTAAAAAAATTTCATATAAGACTTACCAAAGACCAATTTCCCATGTCAACATGCACAAGATTGATTACTTCTTACTTCCATACTTCCAAACTAGTAGGAAGAGGCCCCGACATCCAAACTCACATGATAAACCCACTAGACTTCATAGAGCCATTAACTTTCATGGTTTCATACCCATCATACATTTGCTACTGTTAAGACCTACTCCTGAAACTTCTTCATCCCCAGGTACGTATGGCTCCTGCTCTGATCTTGTTTCTAACCACTTTACTGTAACAATTCCTCGTGTCTTTCCGATGCGAGGAAGCGTGTGCCAGGGAAATTGCAGACGAGTGTAAAGGTTTGCCTTTGGCAGTAAATGTGGTCGCCACAGCAATGGACAGCAAAACCAGTGTAGATGAATGGAAAAATTCTTTATCTTTGATGAAATGCTCAGATCCATATTTTCCACTTACTCATCCTACTGTTGATCAAGAACTGTATCAACGATTACGATGGAGCTACGATGCTTTATCCGATTTAAACACGAAAAATTGCTTCTTGTATTGTGCTATGTTTCCAGAAGATGCAATAATTGATGCGGACGAATTAGTAAGAATGTGGATATCAGAACGGCTAGTTAAGAGCAAGCATGAAACTCATTTAATGGACATGGCCATTGGGCGCAACTATGTAAAGCTTCTTGCAGACCGTTGCTTGTTCCAGAATGTTAAAAATAAGATAAAAAAAGTCGGGACTGACTATTGTATCAGAGTTCACGATGTTATTCGTGATCTGGCAATATATATTGGTGACAAGGAGGAGAATTATCTATTCATGGCCGGCCAAAATTTGCAAAATTTTCCACAGATTCAAGATGAGGACGACAAGATGAGGATATCACTTGTATCTAACTCTGTTGATTATCTACCCATTGAGTTCACATGCCCAAAACTTGTGTCTCTCATGTTAGGCTCTAATCCAATTCAATAAATTTCACCAAGTTTTCTGTCCAACCTGATTCTCTTAAGGTTGGCTCTTAAGGTTCTCGATCTGTCTCACACAAGATTAAGTGCAATCCCTACATATTTAGGGCAACTTGGAATGCTTGAGTTTCTTACATTAAGTCATCTTCCCATGAGGGAATTGCTTGAAGAAGTATGCTATCTTTCTAGGCTTCAATTTTTTAACCTTTCATACTGTGAACAGCTAGAATCATTGCCCAGTAAGATCGGACAACTTAAAAATCTTTCCTATCTTAATTTAAGCGGATGCTTGAACTTAAGGAAGATTCCGCGTGGCCTTTCTAAACTTACGAAATTGAGCATACTATATTTATGGTTAATTCCTGGATCAAGTGTGGAAGACGCGTGCAACTATTTCGAGCTTGAAAGGTCTCAAAAATCTCACGCATCTGGCTGTAAAAATAAGAATGAGACCTGGAAGACAGTCAAGAATTGAAGAAGGCATAATGGAGACCTGGTCAGAGATGAAACACTTATGGTTGAGTTACAATCCATTGTCACACAATTTAATGGAAGAACTTCCTGAGGACATGCAGAACATGAAGAAGC
>JASDQU010244191.1:124920-136008 GCA_032191745.1 Picea mariana | reverse complement strand
GGGCTTGGGATTCCAGCCACTATGTCCCATTGACGTAGCCATACCATTTGCAAGTACTCAGATAGATTCAACTCATGTCCAGTCTGAAGCTGCCAAGGAAAAAAACTCCATTGAGTGCATTCAGCAAATTCTCCAATAGGTTCATGACATATTGGACAGATCCAATGCTAATTACAAGAAACTTCATTATCAACATAGGGTGCAACACAACTTCCAGGTGGGCGACAAAGTGTAGCTATATTTGCAGAAGGAGCGCCTTGTTGGACCCCACCACAAGATTTTCCCACTTCGATATGGACCATACACCATCACCAAGGCTATAGGGGACAATGTCTTTGAGCTCAGTATCCCACCATTCCTTGGTATGCACCCAGTGTTCAATGTGGAACGCCTTCGACCTTACTTTCCACCTATACTAGACACATCTGACATGGCAAAACAAATCACACCAACATAGTTAAATCCAAACTGCATGAAACAAGACAAAAATGATCAGATTATGGATGCACATATGAAGAACACCCGCCAATAGAGGATCCATCTATATTGAGTTGTCAAAGCAGGCCAACTCCTTCACCAAGGCAAGTGGCTCACCAGGGACCAAGTTCAATAGAAGTTTCATCATCTCATGGAGGAACTCAACGCAATGTGGACCATTGCTTCCTAAGGAGGGAGGAATGATCCAGGTGAATATTGGTGGCCACCCTCCTATTCCACTTGGAACCCCACCATTGTTTCTTTCATTATTTCAGTTTCTTTAATTGTAGCACAATTTACTATTTTTGGTAGTTTTTCGAGTCCTGAACTTCCGGAACCGTTTTGAGGCCCTAAACAACATTTTTTGAGCATAAAACATCCGACGAAGATTAGTCATATCTATACCAAGATATTTGCAGTCAAAATTTGTATACCTTGGATAGATATTTCTAATGATGTATCATATGCATCAAATGAATATAGTATGCCAAAGTTACGACCGTGAAAAATTGATGTTCCAATTTACTCCGACGGGGCCCATATTCTGACATTTCATCTCCTATGGTAAGGTTTTTGGATGTTTAGGGTTTCCATTATTTCTCAATAATATATAGGCCTTCGAGCCTTATTGTAACATAGAGTTCATAGGCTTGTATCCATCACATCTCTTCTCAGAGATAAGCTACCAATGCCCTATCTAGTTTATTTCTATTTTGTCTGTAAGCAAATTTCAATTCTTTGATATTAATGAAATGAAGTGTTAATTCCACTGCATCTTTGTATTCATGTTTATTTGTGTATTTTTTTGCATTCCTGCATAAATTTGGATTAGTGGATATGAACATTGAGTATTCTGGACTAAGTTTGGAGAGAATGGTGAGAACCATTTGTTTCTCCTCCTTAGATTTATCAACCCCGCAAGCCTTGAGTTGTGAGAGTAAATCCTTATATTTGGTAAACAANAACGGGGCCCATATTCTAGCATTTCATCTCCTATGGTAAGGTTTTTGGATGTTTAGGGTTTCCATTATTTCTCAATAATATATAGGCCTTCGAGCCTTATTGTAACATAGAGTTCATAGGCTTGTATCCATCACATCTCTTCTCAGAGATAAGCTACCAGTGCCCTATCTAGTTTATTTCTATTTTGTCTATAAGCAAATTTCAATTCTTTGATATTAATGAAATGAAGTGTTATTTCCACTGCATCTTTGTATTCATGGTTATTTGTGTATTTTTTTTCATTCCTGCATAAATTTGGATTAGTGGATATGAACATTGAGTATTCTGGACTAAGTTTGGAGAGAATGGTGAGAACCATTTGTTTCTCCTCCTTAGATTTATCAACCCCACAAGCCTTGAGTTGTGAGAGTAAATCCTTATATTTGGTAAAGAAATATTGGATATTTTCAAATATCTCTGGATCCAATGTGAGAAATTCCACCTCGAGTATGTGTCCCCTCATCTCATCCTATTTTCCAAAAATCCATTCCATGGTGGTCCAGGCTTCATTGGGGGTTTTACAGGAGGATATGTGAAAGAGGAGTTCAGGAGAAATGAGACTGCAAATTGTTATGAATGCTTCATCCATTTGATTTACATACTTGGATTTTTCTATGGATAATGTTGGTTCTACCTCTGTGTTCATGGTTAACCTGTACAATCCTCTACTTTGAAGATGCATTATCATCTTCTCCTTCCATGCAAATAAGTTGTAAGGTGTAAGAATAAATTCGTTTGGAAATTCCATTTTTCCATTGTCTTCAATCTTCGGTACCTACAAAAATAATTTGGTGTGTCTTTTACTTAGTGTTTCATTGAATCTAATACCATGTAAATGTGTTGAACTTATGAATAATAGATCTATCTAGGAATTGACATACACAGTTGCAAAGAAAATAAAAGAAAAGAGAAGAAAAGAGAAGCAGGAGAGAAAGAATGGAAGAATTCTCATTAACCAAATGAATGAATGGTAATTTACACATGATATACTATGTATAACTCAACCAATGCACATTGGAGGAGAAGTCAATGCACCATAGTGGTGGTATAAAGTGATATGGATACACACTAGTAGTTATGGGAGTAAATTGCCACCTATTCTAGTCTCTTGGGCAGTTATGAGGGTGAACTTCCACCTAGCTGGGTTAAATAGTCTATCGGTTTGCATTTCACTGACTAAAACAACTTGAAATGAGGAGGAGATCAGGGAATCATGAGTAATGTGCTAGTCTGGCGATGATCCCAAGGACAATGAAACCCTGGAATTGGTTTGCATGTTGTAGATATCCACTGCATCAGGTGTGAATATGACTCTCTTTCCAGTGCTGGAGTTAGTCATCTAATACATAGAGAGAAGATTGACGGAAAGTTTGGGAACATGCAACACATTCTCTAAGATTCCATTTGTGAGTTCAATCCTTCATTTTCTAATGACCTCGACTGGAGAGTTTTCTGCCATCAGAATAAGAGGACCTTTGCATGCATCCAGAGAAGAATATATTTCTTTTGAGGCATCCATGTGGTGTGATGCACCTGAATCTATGATCCAAGCACCAGGAGAGGAGTCGATGGCAATCAAAGCATGGCTAGAATTGTCTTTCTTGGGATTCTGATCTTCTAGATTCTTCTTCATTGCACCCTCGAGGATGCAATCCCCAAGGTTGTTTTTCTGAAGTATTTGAGTCATTAAATATATATGTTTTTTAATACATGTGGATTCTATATGGAACCCTTTATGGAAGTAAGTGCATTCTCCCCTTTTCTTCTCTTTCCACCTTTGGATCTGGAGGCATCATTGAAGGGTTTTGAGTACCCTTCCTTATTTGGATTTGCATGTGTTTTCCTTTTGTATTTATCTTTATATTTATGATATTGTTGATCGCTTCCATCTTGCACAGTAAGTGCATGTGCCTTTGGCCCTTTGATTTTTTCCATGTTGATGAGCTTGTTCTACTCTTGTGTCAGAGACTCAATAAAGTCCTCAAGAGAGGGCATCTTCTAGGTGGATCTAGAGGAGAATCTAACTGAAAGAAATGTGGATATGAACATTGAGTATTCTGGGCCAAGTTTGGAGAGAATGGTGAGAACCATTTGTTTCTCCTCCTTATATTTATCAACCCCGCAAGCCTTGAGTTGCGATAGTAAATCCTTATATTTGGTAAATAAATCTTGGATATTGTCAAATATTTTTGGATCCAATGTGAGAAATTCCACCTCGAGCATCTATCTCCTCATCTTGTCTTGTTTTTCAAAAATCCCTTCCATGGTGGTCCAATATTCATTGGGGGTTTTACAGGAGGATATGTGAAAGAGGATTTCAGGAGAAATGATATTGCAAATTGTTCTGAACACTTCATCCACTCAATTTAGATACTTTGATTTTTCTATGGCTGATGTTGGTTCTGTCTCTGTGTTCATGGTTAACCTTTACAATCAACTACTTCGAAGATGCATTATCATCTTCTCCTTCCATGCAAAGAAGTTGCAAGGTGTAAGAATAAATTCTTTTAGAAATTCCATTTTTCTGTTGTCTTCAATCATCGGTACTTGCAAAAATAATTTGGTGTGTCTTTTCCCTAGAAGTATGTCGAATCTGATACCATGTAAATGTGTTGAACCTGCACAAAATAGATCTATATAGAAATTGACATACATAGTTGCAGAGAAAATAGAAGAAAAGAGAAGAATGAGAGAAAGAATGGAAGAATTCTCATTAACCAAATGAATGAATGATAATTTACACATTATATACTATGTATAAATAAACCAATGTGCACTGGAGGAGAATCCAATGCACCATAGTGGTGGTCTAGAGTGATATGGGCACACAACAACAGTTGCTAGAGTAAATGACTACCTAGTCTAGTCTCTCGAGCAGTTACGGGAGTGAACTGCCACCTAGTTGAGTTAACTAGTCTATCAGTCTTCAGTTAACTGACTAAAAAAAAGTGAAGTGAAGGGGCAATCATGGAATCATGAGTAATGTGCTAGTATGGTGATGATCCCAAGGAAAATGTGCATTAGTTGGTGATGACCCCAATGTTGCATGGTGATAATACCAATGTGGTATCTAGACTCCACTCAACTGATCAAACTGAAGTCAAAATCGAAGAGAATATTCTTTTAGAGGAATATTCTCCCATAAACTTTAGGAGATTGGATAATGACTAATAAACATAGGGAAAACCTTAGGAAAAATAAATCATAGGTGTGTGTGAAGTACTTCAAAAGTTGTGGCCATAGGTAGCAATACAACTGCCTTGAAGTTTTATGAAGTGGTCTCATCCTTGTTGTCAGAAGAGATGAGACGGAAGAGCATGGAAGGATAGAGCACAGATGCATTATTTGCAAGAGGACGATTTGAGGAAAGAAATAGATTTTATTCCTCAAGTAGGAGATATAAGTATAAGGGTAGATCTAAAAATCTTAGAAATTTTGTAAAGGTATGTTGGAGATGTGGAAAATAAGGGCACTACAAGAAGCAATGTAGATCCAAAATTGAGAAAAATAAGGGTTCTGAAGAATCTTATTCTATAGAAGAAAATACCTCCAAGGAAGAATGATGGGATGTGTACTTGGCTTCTTCAAGCACACATGTATATCATGAGGCATGGTTGGTTGACACAAGTGCATCATTTCATATGACTCCCCACAAGGAGTGGTTCTATGAATATGAAAGGTACGATGGAGGTAATATTTTCCTAGGTGATGACTAGACAACCAGAATAATAGGACGAGGAAAATTCAAGTCGAGTCTTATAAATGGAAGGATTAGAAAACTACATGGTGTTCTGCACATCCCAGGTTTGGAAAAAATATTGATTTTTGTAATAAAAATGGGCGATGCAGGGGTAAAACCAATATTTGAAAAGGAAACCTCCAGGATGGTTCGAGGAGAAATGGTGTTGTTGAAGGGAGTTTGGTTTGGAACTATATATAAGCTACAAGGAATCACTATTAGTGATGGGTGTAATAGTTCCATTGTTCTTAATATTGGAGTTGAAGAAGAAATAACTCCTACAGTCTCTGGAGAAAAGGTTATGTTGTGGAATCAAAGACTAAGGCATATCGAAGAGAAGGGTCTTCGACTACTACATGGTAAAGGTATGGTTGAAAGTATGTCTAAATTCTCTCTAGATTTTTATTTATGTGAACATTGTGTTTATGGGAAGCAAAATCGGATAAGATTCCCCTCTGTTGCAACGAGGGAAGAAGGAATTTTACAACTAGTTCATAGTGATGTGTTTGGACTTGTGTCGGTTCCATCATTTGGAAAATATGTGTACTATGTTTCATTTATACATGAATTCTCAAGGAATACTTGGATATATTTCCTCAGGGAGAAATATGAAGTCTTTGATAGGTTTAAAGAGTTTAAGGCTCTTGTTGAGAATCAAACAGAGAAAATAATTAAGGTGTTGAGGACAGATAATCATGGAGAGTTCTGCGAGAATAAATTTGAATAATTTTGTAATAAGTGTAGTATAGAAAGGAATCAGACTAATCCATATACACCTCAGCATAATGGAGTTTCAAAAAGGATTAACAGGACGTTTATGGAAAACGAAAGGTGCATGCTTAGTGGTGTCGGGTTAGGGAAATAATTATGGGCAGAGGCAGTGGGTACTACATGTTTCTGGGTCAACATATAACCCTCATTATCATTGGATGACAAGAATCCACAAGAGGTATGGACTGGTAATAAACCTTCTCTCACACATCTCAAGGTATTTGGTTGTGAGGCCTATATTCATGTTTCAAAGGAAAACATGTGTAAGCTAGATAAGAAGGTTGAAAAGTGTGTATTTATTGAGTATAAAGATGGTCTCAAATGTTATAAGATTTGAAACCCATGAACTAAGAAGGTTGTGTATATCCGAGATGTGGTATTTAGAGAAATGAAGGATGTTGTTAAACATGAAGTCCTACCAAGTAAGGAAGAACCAGAAAAAATATAGCTTGATTTAAAGGATGATGAACCAGACTCTACAGAAGAACATGAATCAAAAGAAGAAGATCCTCATACTCCATTATTGAGGAGATCAGTTTGATAAAGAATGCTACTGAGAAGCTATACTCCATCTGATTTCTGTTCAAATTTTGTTTTTTCTATTACTGATGATGATCCTAGAACTGTAAGGGAGGAAGTGGATTTAGAGGATGGAAAGCTCTGGAAAAAGGCCATGGATGAACAAATGACATCCTTGGATAAGAATGAGACTTTGGATCTAGTGGAATTGCGGACTAGAAGAAATCCCATTGGAAAAACATGGGTATTTAAAAAGAAGTTGAATGCAGAAGGAAAAGTGAAGAAATGGAAAGCTCGATTAGTCGTAAAGGGTTATTCCTAGGTTAAGGGAATTGATTTTTGTGAGATTTTTTCTATTGTTGCCAAGTTAAATTATATAAGATTTATGTTATTTGTTGTTGTTGCATTTGATTTTGAAGTAGAACAGATGGATGTGAAGACAATATTCCTACATGGGGATCTATAAGAACAAATCTGTATGAAGCAACCATAAGGCTTTGTTGTGAAGGGAAAGGAGCAGGTATGCAAGATGAAAAAGTCTCTGTATGGTTTAAAACAACCACCAAGGATGTGGTATAAAAAATTCGATACTTATATGCTAAGACTTGGCATCACAAGAAGCAAAGAGGATCATTGTGTGTATTTTAAATTAATTGATGATCATTTGATTTATTTGTTCTTATATGTGGATGACATGTTGTTGATAGGAAACAGAAATGAGATTATCCAGGATGTGAAAACTCAGTTTTCCTCTAAATTTGAAATGAAGGATCTCGGTGCTTCATATTTCATTTTGGACATGGAAATTAAAAGAGATCGGAAAAAGAGGAAACTCTGGTTAAATCAGAGAAAATATATCGAGACAATATTACAGAGGTTTAATATGCAGAAATATAAATCAGTCAGGGTCCCTATTCCTATTGGTGTAAAGTTATATGTGGATCAGTGTCCCGAGACACATGAAGAGGAGAAGGACATGTCTGATGATCCATATGTGAGTGAAGTTTGCAGTTTGATGTATGCAATGGTCTGTACTAGACCAGACATTGCACATGCAGTGGGAGTTTTGAGCAGGTATATGTGAAAACGAGGGAAGGAGCATTCGACAACAGTAAAAAGGGTTTTCAAGTATTTGTGTGGCACTGCTAGCTATGGATTGTGCTACCAAGGAATACCAAGATTGGACAGAGTGTTGGAAATACATGGATTTGTGGATGTAGACTAGGTTGGAGATCTAGATCGTAGAAGATCTAAAAGTCTAATTCTTATATCTAAGTACCATGATAGTGGACCTTATTTAATAATATAGTGGACCTATTCCACCTTACATTGAATGGCCTCCACTAATAATACATAACCACATTCCCATTGGGTACCTCTCTAGGTACCCCATATTACCTCCCTCGGTATACTATTGTTTAACCTGTTTGGAGGAACAATTAGTTAGATGAGAAAAATACAGGAAGTAGTGGCACTTTCAACTACAGAAGTTGAATACAAGACAGTCACTCATTCAAGTAAGGAAACAATATGGTTACAAAGATTGTGTTCAGACAATGGGTTGGTACATCAAGTTGTAAGGATAGATTGTGACAGTCATTGTGCAATGTTTCTGGTGAAGAACTCAACTTATCATTCAAAGACAAAGCATATTGATATTCAATATCACTTAGTGAGAGACATGGTTGAAGAAAAGAAAGTGTTGTTGATGAAGGTGGACACTTTGAAGAATGTTGCATATTCATTAAAAAAATATGTGAGCACTGATAAGTTTGCTTGGTATAGAGGATCCATGAGAATTGTTACCCTAGATTGTTGACTATGTAACCCTGTAACCCCTGTATACAAAGAAAACAACAAGTGGGAGAATGTTGGGTATGTGATATATTCTTTGCGCGAATAGCACTAGTGTATGCTACGTTGCGTCAGGAGTGCATGGGGGGAATTAGGCCCCCCCTTCAGGATTTGTAGGGGGGTGATATCCCCCTTGCACAGGGGTTCAGGGGCAGCAGCCCCAAGATTTTTTTTTTCCTCGGGAAACATGTCGCATTTTTGCCTCGTTTTTCATGTCGCCTCGATTTTCATGTCCATTGTTGGGTGTTTTTTACACACATGGTTTTTGCCAATGGTTTTCTATTTCCCGTTAAGGAATTAGGGTTGTTAACTAAACCAGGTCATTGGGTTAGGGTTTTGGATGTCGCTGGCTCCTATATGTATATTGTATTGTAAACAATGTATCACTATGAATGAATATAAAATATGTTGGTTTTCCTGGTTTGGGTTTCCAGGGGAAAAATATCTGTGTAATCTGTGTATTTGTCATTGTATCTCTTATGTTCTTTTATTGAAGACATGTTTGCAGTAAAATATTGTACAAGGTTAAAATCTACACATAAAACTATAGACTTCTAGAGGGAGCACCAGTTCGAGAGTTCAAAAGTTCGGCATTCGAGAGATTTGTTGTGTTATGCTGAGAAGTTCTTAGATACAGTCGACTATGTAGATTCAAAATATATAACTTTTTTAAAATTAATATTGCTTACTATTTTTAATCTATTTTTGTCTTGACATATATGAAAATCCTAAAATACATACCTCTTTTATTTCTTCTATAACTTTTTTCCAGCTTAACCATTTTAAAATAAGTTATATGCTACACTAGAAGAGATCAATATCTACAATAAAAAGGAAAAATGTTTGATAATGTTAAGACCCTCATAGCTTGAAGTAACGGAAGACATTAGTTTCAAGGATATATTGACTTTCATAATTTAAGAAAATATAAATTAATATTATAAATTTTGAAAATATACACTGCACTAGAACAATAGGTTTTGTACAATTACACAAAAAAAATTATGGAAATTCCATCGTTAAGGTACTCAACACCTAACGGAGACATATACCTTATATTTTTCTAGAAAAATAACATACCATTGATTAGACCTTGAGACCCATTCTTGGTTCACAACTAACCTAGTCATGACCCATGTATCCCACTTGGAGGAGAATGACACCCTATGGAGGTCATATGTGTTGTGTGAGGTCGAATCTGTTGCTTCCCTCCTTTGATTATGGTCAAGGACTTGAAACTTGTTGCTTCCCTCCCTCAATTATGGTCAAGGACTTGAAACTTATTCATGATGTCCAAGGCATCATAATAGTGTCCATATATATCTTTAATGCCAAAGACTCCCTAAAAAGGGATCATGTTATGATTTCTTGGTGTTATCCATGGTGCTTAAGCTTGAGAAGGTTTAATTAGGAATTAAGTTCATTGTTTTCCCTTACCATATTTATGACTTAAAATTGGTTTTTTCATGCACAAAACCTATTCATGGTGGATGTATCCCACTTGGAGCCATACAATAAACCCCTACAAAGACTTGTATATTGTTTCAAGTGCTCATTCAAATATCTTGAACCCAACAAGATTCAACAATATCTTGAGAAGATTCAACAAGAGAACAATATCTTGAGAGAGTTGTTTTCATTTCTGGACCATAGTTAAGACCATGTTACCGATTTGAATCCTTGTTTGCATCCTTGTGGGACACGTTGTAAGACTAGAAGTAGCACTAGGCATTCATAGGGCATTCAACTATGTTTTCTCTTCCTTTGAATCCTAGCAAGCATCCTTGCTAGACACATTCCAAATTCCCCGAAAATTCGAGGGATGTCCTCATGCTTTGAATGCTTTCATGCATCCTTGTGGGAGACGTTCTAAGACTCTCTTGCTTTGAATCCTTGCGAGACACGTTCCAAGACTTGAAGTAGTATTGGGAATTCAATTCAATTTTCTGTTGCTCTGAATCCTTGCCAGACACGTTCCAAGACTTGAAGAAATATTGGGCATTCAACTATTTTTCTCATGCTTTAAGTCCTTGCAAGAATCATTGCAGACACGCTCTGAGGCTCTATTTTCAGAGAGAAGCGACATCTCCAAAAATGATTTGAATTTTGACCGGTACTTCTGTATGCCATTGAGCGACGTATATAGAAGGGCGACCAAAAGCGAATTTAATCTGTCAACGTGAAATAATCGCAATAGCTTTTAGTTGTTTTTCGATAAATTTTTCTGTTTGATTTTGTTAGAAATTTTGGTGATGAATGGTTGATCTGTATATTTGAGTGACTAAGTTTGTATAATCTGAACTTTTATGGGTTTTTTAGCAATCTAAATCCATTTATACATTCAGAATGCAATTTAAACAACAAAAAATAGTGTTTTTATCCAAATTTACATCGCAGATTTACATGGCAGAATTCAAACCAATAAAAACCAAAAAAATAAAACGTTAACCAAATGAATGAATGATAATTTACACATTATATACTATGTATAACTAAACCAATGTGCACTGGAGGAGAATCCAATGCACCATAGTGGTGGTCTATAGTGATATGGGCACACAGCAACCGTTACTGGAGTAAATGACCACCTACTCTAGTCTCTCAGGCAGTTACGGGAGTGAACTTCCACCTAGTTGAGTTAACTACTCTATCAGTCTTCAGTTAACTGACTAAAACAAAGTGAAGTGAAGAGACAATCATGGAATCATGAGTAATGTGCTAGTATG